>CAIGQQ010038783.1:4832225-4858613 GCA_903798035.1 Danio albolineatus | reverse complement strand
ATTGTATATTGTAGGATAACACATTTCTAACATTTAAGTACATCATGGCACATTTTTACACCTGTAAACTTTAACAGATACAGTTGATTGCATTAATTTCTTGTTTCCCAAGTGATTTCTTGTTTCTTAAGTGATCTAAAATCAAACCAAGGAGATTTTCACAGTATTTCCTATAAAACACAAATAATTTCTTATTACTCCTTTAAGAAATAATTACTTTGTATTTTTTGATTGTCTACACAACAAACCAGTTATACAATAACTTGACTAATTATTCCAACTTTTGTAGTTAACCTAACCTAGTTAAGTCTTTAAATTACACTTTAATCTGTATCAAAGACTACAGAATAGGCTATTTAAAGGGACTTTGTCAGAATACAACTTCAACACTCTTGCAAAATAACTAGTGAAATATTATGCACCGTCACCTTGGGAAAGATAAAAAAAATAGTTATTAGAAATTAATTAGTTAAACTATTATGCTTAAAAACGTGTTGTAGTAAATCATGTGTTGATGACTCGTGCTTTATGTCACGACTGAAATCAAAAACGAATGAAAGCAGAACTAAACGAGTTGAATATTACTTCGACATGAGCGCAACTGAAAATAAATATTATCAGTGTGTCACATCTGTTCTCCGGTAGCCTACTTCCCGACTGTTTGTAAGTTTAAGACTGCATTTCCTAACGTAAAACTATGTACACTCAATTACTGATTAATAATAGCCTATGCATAGCCGAGGACTTCCTACATTAAAAGTTTTGAAATCGCTATTGAAAACAGAAGTTTAATATAATCAAGTGTGGACATTTTGATAGTTTCACAACAAAAACATGACTGAAGTTGAATCTTTTTATTACCTGTGTCAATTTGGGGGTTTAATTCTGACGAATGCGGACAACTGATGCGCGCAGCACCGTCACTGACAGATTTTTGACACCAAGAGCGCGGGAGAGAGGCCTCAGTCAAATCTCCGCAATTTTTTTTTTTGTGGGTGGAGAGCTTATATATGGAACAAAAAATCATAGTTTTGGATAGTGATATTTGAATGGATATTGAAGGGCTAAATAAAATTAAATATGTTAACTTTTATTAGTTATATTTTAATGCTTGATTTATCTTATTTTAAATTATTTTAAGTCATGCCAAGAATAGTTTCTATACCTGTCATCAACAAAACAATTTCAAGAGGAATTCAAGAAAACAATTTTATAGACGTGTAGGCCTAGTAAAATTCAAGCAGTATGGTGAAAGCGAAGCTTCTCAACAATGTATATAATAAAGAAACGAATTAAAGTGAGATTTAATATGAAGTTTAATATTTTGAATCATTTTCTAATCTCTCATACCTGTCTGTTGAGCTCCAGAGAGAGATCCAGATCTGTGTGGTTTGACACTTCATTTGTCATTAAATGTGTGTCTGTGGATTGATATTCCCCTGTGGATCAGAAAATAACTGCTTTCAGCTCACTATTACATAATAATACAGATCAGTGACAATACAAAAAATATAACAACAAAAATGCAACAATAACAGCACACGCGGTTTCTAAATGGCACTTTTTGTTTGTACATTTTAGTTTTCTAGTACATCTCACCTGTGCCAAAGCTCAGAAGGTCTTCATTGTAAGACTGCTTGACTGGAGCCACTGCATTATCCTGCTGATCAGATGCACAGAAACTCTCTCATACAAACTCTTAACACTTTTCGTTGATTTTTCTGTATTAATCTTACCATCAGACAGGGCAGCGGAGTGTAGAAGCAGGTCTGCATGGCGTGAGGTTCAGTTTGCGCTGAAGTGAATGACGTGACAGCGCGACCGTTTGTCGTCAGGTGCGCGCGTGTGTAGAGACCAGCGCCAGGAGTGCGCGCCTTCAGGGCGACCGTTCATTTCAGCGCCAAACCACTCAACGAGGCACCGCTTTGAAAACCGTCACAGCACAGCGGGATACAAACTTAAGAGGTAGGCTAATGTTGGCGTTTTGGAAGAACGTCGCACTAAAATCCATTTGGATTACCACATTTGGGTTACAATATGTCATGGTTAAACAGTTGCGTGTAAGGCATCACTTGCTTTTTTTGTAGGGGTGCCCAAACTCGGTCCTGGGGCGCTGGTGTCCTGCAGATTTTAGCTTTAACTTGCCTCAAAACACCTGCAAGGATGTTTCTAGAAAGCCTAGTAAGCTTGATTAGCTAGAACAGGTGTATCTGATTGGGGTTGGAACTAAATCTAGATTAGTTCTAAAAAACTAGAAAACTAAATTTAGTTGGAACTAAATAAGGCCTGGACACCATCCCTCCAGGACCGAGTTTGGGCAGCCTGGGTCTACTAAAGTATTTCCACCTGTCAATTCTATTCTATTCTATTCTATTCTATTCTATTCTATTCTATTCTATTCTATTCTATTCTATTTAGCAATTAAGAGAGAACCCCTGGTCATAGATGTCACAAACCTCCAAATATGATCGTGTTTCCCCCACAAGTCCAAAGACATGTGGTATAGGTGAATTGGGTAAGCTAAAATTGTCCTTGTATGTGTGTGAATGGGTGTTTCCCAGTGATGGGTTGCAGCTGGAAGGGCATCCACTGCGTAAAATATACTGGATAAGTTGGCGGCTCATTTAGCAGTGGCGACCCTAGATTAATAAAGGGACAAAGCCGAAAAGAAACAAAATTAGTAGAAAAAATATATAAATGGAAGAAAAAACATTGTTTCTATTAATTTACAACAAAGCAAAGCAATTCCATGCAAACGTCAACCTGCCATGAAAAAATTACGTTTTCACCAAAAATAGCAAAACCCTTTTAAATTATTATTTTTTTGTGTGGGCTTGTATTTTACAGTACTGTAAAAATACTCAAAAATGTATCTGTCAATGTTTTCAAACAATTATATTTGATTTACCAACGTCATACAAGTGCAGGATTCACATCTGTAACATCCATAACGAAGAAAACAACGTAACCATTAAAGCTCTGTATTTGCTTACACATTTACTCTAAATACTGCATTTATTTAGATAACATATATTGGTTGTTTTTTACCCTAAGTGAAATTTATTTTAAATCACCTTTTGGAAATTTTATTGGAGTTTAAGTAATCATTTACTGTATTATTTTATAAACATTACATTGATGCATTTTTAACGATAATGAAGTGATACTTAAAATACTTTTTCTTTTTTTTACTATTTAAATCTTATTTTTGTCATTTTTTAAGTAGAGTCAATTTGCTTTTTCTCATATATATAGCATGTATAGCATGCTACATAAATATTCTTCAATTATTATTCTATTCATGGTGAGTCAATAATGCAATGAACAGAGAGTAACATGCAAAGCTTTTCCTTGCTGGAAAGAAGCATGTTGTTTGATGGAAGTGCACTAATGTAGTCATTTATTATTCTGTTTTATAGGCTTTCAGGGCAGATAGACATTCAGTTGGCGCCAGACAGCACATTATTACATTTCAGCTTTAAAATAGCCTGAGTATCACACTACCATTAACATATGGAGACATTTTTATGCTCCCGTTTTGTTCCTAAATAACATGGTTTTAATTTGCATTCATGTCTATCAATAACAAAACAGTTAAATTATCACCACAAGATTGTTTATGTGCATTCCTGCTGGCATACAGTAAAAAAAAATGTATTCCCTGATAATAGTTTTAAAGAATACCACAAACATTTTGTTAGTCTTAAAATATGTTTATTCTGGTTTGGCAATATAATTTACACTCTCAGCCCTCAATGAAGTTTGTCACATTTCAGCTCATGATTGAGTACATACAGGCACTTTCTCAGATCGTGTTTTCAGACTTGATCAGCTCTGTGATGATCTGTATGGTCTTCTCATCTGGAGAGGATAAAGAAAAATTAATATGTCTTCACGTTTGTTCTTAACACAATGACTTGTTCAGCACCCAAAGTTTCATTCAGTTTTTACAGTATGTATGTCTTAAAGACAGTAAGTCTTTAAACAAAACACATGAAATTTGATTATATCAGCATGCACAGTTTGAAGTGGCAATTTTTCTGGAAGGCAATATCACATCTGATGTTAGCATTTGTATTTCATAGCAAATCATCAAGTCATCACTCACAAAAATACCCTTAAATTCAGATATCTTATTGGCTGTTCTGTTTGTTGATGTACTGACATGGTTGTTGGCAATTAAATTTCATGCATTTAACTTAAAGACTTTTAGACCCGTTTAAAATTCATCTAAAACTTTAATCTAAATGATAACAAGTTTTTTGAAATGTGCAGAAACAGTAAAATTAGGCCCTGTTTACACTAATACGTTTTAGTTTTAAAAAAGCGTTTTAGAATGAAAACGATGCGCGTCCACACTGGCGTTTTATCTAGCGTTTCTGAACAGCTCTCTCTTCACATTACACCACTGAAAACGCACATCAGCTGACCATACACGCACCCTGGCATGCGCTGAAAGCTGCTTCTGAGCTGAGCTCCAGGCAGTCAGCTAGAGCTCTGACCACACCAGCCCCACTGAGGGCAGCCGAACGTCTGTCAGTCCCTTCTGAATCTGCTGCTCGATCTCATCTCTCTGTAGTTGTTAAACGCGATGTATAATTCATCTTGTGTAGTACACCTATATCTAACGAGTCTGTCTTTGGAATCCAATGTTTTGGCTGAGCGCAAAGATAAGTTAATATACCTATTAATTTATGTAACCACGTACACTGATATTATGCGCATATAGCCTGACATTAAGCATATATTGCCAAAACCACACAGTGAGCCTAATGGTCCTGACTCTCTGTGGTCGTTAAAAATCCCAGGATGTTCTACGAAAAAGAGTAGGGGTTTAACCCCGGCATCCTGGCCAAATCTGTCCATTGGCCTCTGTCCATCATGGCCTCCTAACCATCCCCATATCCTAATTGGCTTAATATCTGTATCCTCTCCACCAATCAGCTGGTGTGTGGTGTGCGGTCTGGTGCAAAATGGCTGCCGTTGCGTCATCCAGGTGGATGCTGCACACTGGTGGTGCATGAGGAGATCCCCCCCCCCATTGTGTAAAGCGATTTGAGTGCCCAGAAAAGCGCTATATAAATGTAAGGAATTATTATTATTATTGATGTTTCTTTTTTCAATGAAAATGCAAGACTTAAAAAATTCTGGTCTGCCGAATGTGCAAGCTCATCACTCACCATTGAAATGAGTGGGTTTCATAGCGCAGCACTTTCCTTGTCTGGTTTGAAATTCACTCCACAAAACGCATTGTCTGGCTATAATAGTGTAAAAACATTGCTGGGCAGGAAAACCATTTTTTCTGCAATTTCTTTTCGCCCATTTTTCTCTTTTGGCTCGAAAATTGCAAGTTGGAAAGGGAAAATTTGTGCATCCCTACTTGAATATCAGTTTTAAAAGTGTTTCTTTAATAAGGTTAAACATGGATGGTGTTAAAGCGGTATATTTTTATTCTTTTAGTACACATAGATGCACATATTCGAGAGGGCAATTTTGAATGAGTCTTTGATACACAAAATACATGTACACCTTGTTTAAGTGGCAAGTTTAAACACTTTTGTGCACTCATTTGTAAAATAGTGAGTTAATTAGGTAGTAACATTACCTTCTAAATTCATTTTGGGGTTTGCCAACTTCCTCTCCAGGAGGGAGTCCATCAGTTTGCGAAGGTGTTTAAAGATCACGCCAATTCTGACTGGAGCCTGATGGGAATTGAAACAGAATAAACCATTTTATGCTGCACAGTGCTTCTTCCAATGAAGAGATCCATGCAAATCAGGTAACAAACCAAACATCGATAACAAATGAGAAACGCGAAACAAATACAGAAATGTCCCCTAACCTGGAAGCAGATCCATCCGTCCAGAGAGATGAGTCTCTCCCTGTGCTGGACATCGATATCACCACCAAACAGCAACATTGACAACGGAGAGATCAGGGTAGTGTCTTTTAGAAACACCTTTGAGTATTTCACCTGTGCGAACATATAAAAATATAGGGATATATTCACGAATGATTATATATGACATATAGGAGTGTCCACAATAAAGACAGAAAGGGAAATGGATGTCAATTGTATTACACCATATTTTATACCACAAAATTATTAAACAATAACAATATTATTTATTTATTGCCACATCGGCAACTTTCGCATCAGCTATTTCATGGCAAGATAGGTATACATAAAAAAAAAATTGCATGATAAAAACAAATTCATATTATAATAAAAAGTTACTTAGATAAATACATAAAATATAAATAAGTAAAATTCACACAAAAATATATTCAAAGTTAAATACGTTTTTTCTGCTCAATTACAAAATTATTAAATTAAACAGATTATATTATATTATATTATATTACAATAAATTAATAAATAAATAAACAAATAATTGCTGTTTTGTTTACTTTCCATTCAACAAATCAAGTGCATTTTTGTTTTTAAAACGCAACATGGGATACATTTAAAACCCCCCACAGCATGTCCCAGTAACATATTAAAGGCAGCCTGCCCACTTTTTCCTGGAAGAGCATCCAGCCGTGCGTCTGCAGGAAGCGGTTGACGGAGGAGGGGTGAACATGAGCCTTTCCCTGTGCAGTCTCCACCACACACACCACCCGCTCCTGGACGTCCAAAGATGGAGAGTAGAGGATTCGGCCCACACTGTCATATAGACCCGCCGTCAGGGTCGCTTTCAAGACACACACGTCCTGCGTGGAGAGCGACAACGGGGCTTTGGGTTCGGTGCTGGGACGAGGACGAGGAGTTCGGCCAGGTCTGGAGGACACGAAACCTGCCTGTTCCACCATCCGCATCAGCTCCTGCTTCACTTCCTGATGAGGAGGTGGAATAACAAATGGTTATGCCTGGTTTAATGTGTTCTAGCATCACTAATGAATTCTTCAGGTCAAAAAAAAGGCATATTTTTTTGAGTTCCCTCCTGCATTGTCATGACTAATAAACAAGGACTCAAACACTGAGTCAGCCGCATTCATTATTTTCAAGAGTTTCAATGAACCCTCTGTCTGAAAGCTCGGGTGCATCTGAATAAGTGACTGACTTCGGCTGCAAGGGCTGGGAGTCGATTTCATAAAGAATCAATTCACTGAGAATCAATAGTCAACAGCAATGTTCAAAATCAATTCCATATGGGGAACTCCTCATTTATTTTTTTAAAAAAGAACTAATTAATTATTTGACTCTCCTTTGCTAATAATTATTAAAAGTCACTTGCTATGCTCATACATTTTTGAGGACAGATTCAGATGGTACACTTTAACGAATTAGTTCAAATAACCATATCTGTGGGTTACTTACACCACTGCATCATTTTAAAAGCTGGTTATGGCATGTCATGCTCCAATACTCACTTTAGAGACTATTAAAATGTATGCCGTTTATTACCTTTCATTTCTTTAAGTTACTTGTGCTTTTGTGCAATTGCTGTTTATTGTGAACTGCACACTCTCATTTCAGTGTTGTAATGCTATTATTTCAGCATATAGTTTGCTGTTTCTATTTGACAGTTGTGCACTCTCATTTTAGATATGCTACCTTTAACTTTATTTATTTATTTATTTTAAATTGGTGGGGTTTAAGTATAAAACAGTGAGGAATCAACTCTCTAAAACTTCCCAAAATTTTGGAAATTAACAGCCCTATAAGCTGCATCATGTAGGGGTGGAGCTTCAGATACCAGAGAGCATTTGATTGGTCAGAAGAGTGCATGGTGACGTTATTAAAAACAATTGATTCCTATTGGAAGAAGTAACTGCAAATTTAAGTGCCTATGTCTATTAATTGTGAATTGTGTCTGTTTTCAAACACAAGATTACAGATAACATTAGCTATGTTTCCATCCAAATAAAGCTGGAATATCGCATAAAATAATTTGCGAATAATTTCCATCCGGTGAGTCAAAGAGCATCCTGCCGTTTCCAGCATTTTTTATGCGATAATCCAAAATACACATAAAAATAGGTTGACAGAAACATAGCTATTGACATTAACAACTAAAAAAACCTCCAAACTGATTTCAGAGGGACTATAAACTCGATTTTGAGTGATTTCTCCTCCACTTCATCTCGAACACATTTATTATCAGACTTTAAAATCCACATTGTAGATTCTATTCACCCATTGTATTTGCATTCACTTGTTAGATTGTGATGCAAATGAAAGCTGAGGTGTGTTTGTGTACTGTGCTGTGCTATGATGTCACCTCAATAGTGATGAGTGCGGTGCGGTTCAGGAAGTGTCTCCTGCAGTAGTTCATCTCAGCTCGTGTCCCTTCAGTCCTGGAGCTTCTCCATCTGAAAAACACAACAGTGAATTCACGGCACTTAGTGAATGATTCACCTCCATCAAGTGTGTTTCACAGAATGTTACCCGAGGTAAGCCTTGTAGATGGTCATGTGGTCGGAGTTAGCGACTGCCAGTGCAGATTTAGCCAAGTTGGCTTCCTCCTTCCTGCTCATTGGAGTGGCGAATGGAGATTTTTCAGACATGGCGGCTGCGATGGTGGCCTTCAAAATCAAATAAGATACATTAAGCAAAGAACGAATCAGTTTTGCTGTTGGTTCCATTAACATTTATTGTGTTTAATGTCTCTTTGTCATATGGAAAAGGAGTATGTTATGCATGAATGAATGTTTTTTTAAAGGAATGAATTACTATAACATTATAAAAACTAACAAACTCTCACTATAGGTTCCAGGCAGCCAAAGATGGCCCCAAAGATGAGCATTTTGCCGATCTTGACGTTAACAGGCAGGGCAGCAAGGTGATGTCCGAGTGGTGTGAGGGTATGTGTGTCCTGCTGACAGGCTCCAATCCTCCGGAGAAGACTCACAGCGTTACAGACGGCCTGCTGTTGTGGCGCGTCCAGCGATCTGCTCAGGAAATCCTCTGGAGAGCCGTATTCACATTTCTGTACACACACACACACGATATTTATAGACACCACCTTTTAAAGTGTTTTATTTTTACGGAATCTAACCATATAGTAACTTCAGAATATTCTTAAAGGGATAGTTCACCAAAAAACTGAAAATATATGACAATGGATACATTACTGTTTTGTTACTTTTTTCCAAATAGAAGCAGCCTTGCAGAGCAGAAGGTATATTTCTGAGCCCAAACTTTTGAATTAAAGACAAACATCCTATTAATGTCATAAAGGACAAACATATTATGTTGTACTTAACATAATATGAAGGCAAAGCTCCTCCAAAGGCACTCTGAGGATCTCAGGGATGGAGTAGTCAATGAAGCTCTCGAATCTGTTGTGGAAAAACACAGAATTACCTTGGACATGTACACAAACAAGAGATAACATTAGTCCTGTTTTACTTCTGCCACAATGCGGACACATATACGTTTGTAGCTCCACCCATTAAAACAAAAGAGCAAAATCTCATTTGAATTTAAAGCAGCAGTCACCAAAAAGGCACAATTTGGATCAAAGTCTAAAAAGGGTAGTTTCAAAGATTTATAAACACATATATATATATATATATATATGTGTGGGGTATTTTGAGCTAAAACATCACATACACACAGTATGAGAAACATATCAGAGACTCATTTTATATTCTATAAAAATGGGCATAATAAGTTTTGTGAACAAAATTACAAATAAAATAAATTCACCAAAAATGACTACACGGAATAACCTATTTTACTGTAACAAAACTGTAAAAAATAACTTGAAAAAGACTTGAACAGCACAACACAGCACTCAGAGATGTGTAGTACCTGAATTTGGGGTAAAGGCGGAAACAGAAGCCATCTCGAACACGTCCAGCTCTCCCCTGCCTCTGGAGAGCACTGGCTTTACTCACAAACATCTCCACCAGAGAGCTCATCTGGCTGCTTTCATGATACCTGAAACCAGGAACACAAGACAAACCTTCAGAACCATTAGATCACACACAGATAGAAACTCATGTTTTATGCTGCGGCTCACCGATTTTCTTTGGTTCTTCCTGTGTCGATGACAAAGACCACGTCAGGAATGGTGACGCCAGTCTCAGCGATGTTTGTAGACAGTACAATCTACGAACATTTTTTTTAAATTAAGTTTATAAAAACTATAAAGTGTACAGAAATAGTAAGTGCAGTGTGTATGGAGCACTAATATACTGCAGTACCTTCCTCACACCAGCAGGAGGAACTGTAAATGCAGAAGACTGGTCTTGAGATGACAGTGAGGAGTGAAGGGCGACCAGCTTGTATCTAGAAGAAATTTAAATACATATATATTGCAAGTGCCTTATTTTTAAGATTTCACCTTTCATGTATGATGTAGTTGTTTGCATACAAAAAAAAAAGCGAAAGACGAGCAAAAATCAGGTGCATCCGCCTAATGTGTGTTTACACAGAAAACAAAAAAAAAAAATACAACATTTAGATGAAAAAAATAATTTTTTGTTAATATCCACTGAAATAATACTGACACCATCACTACTGTTCCAGTCACTGTTTAAGAGCGCAGGAAAAGCTGAAATTATCAATAATGAGCATTTAGTTTCCGTTGGCAAATCCCAACAGACTAAACTGTCTGAACAAATGATGCTCTATTGTTTATACCATGTATTCTCACTAGTGGGCAGGTGGGCCGCGAGCTTAAAATGACCTCTCAATATTATACTAAAAACGTGAATAATAGCATGGTGAGTAAGCTGCAATCTCTAACACACAATGTTTACATTTAGAATTCCATTAAGCAATAGTGAATTTTGAGTTTGTAATCATTAGTTTTTTAAAAGTGTTTTATAATTCATTAATAATTATCTTCTATTTTTTACATTATTATAATAAAAAAATTGCCCAGATGTTCTAAATAAAGTGAGAAAAATAAATCACATATAAATTAGTCGATTTTGAGTTTATAACTCAATATGCAAAAAAGGACATGAGATGAGTTGCACTGTATGATATGACACTATTTCATTTTTTAGTGATGAACACAAAGAGAAGAAAGAAGAATTTAAAGAATTTTTGCGTTAAAGAAGCACTAAAGGGTGAATAAAAAATGTTCATTTTATTTTAGGGTGAAAAGCATAGATTTTCTTCATATAAAATTAAACATGCAATATTCTCAGACTAAAATCTAATATGAAAATGATATTTCAACAGGAGATACCTGTCCTTTGAGCTGAACCTCTTGTCAGTGATCAGTAAATCATGCAGCTGTTGAATATGAGCCAATCCTGGGAGAAAGACCAGAACCGCACCGTCCACAGCACGAAACTGAGGTGATTTATCTGAGGGAGAAAAGAACACAAAGAGTTTCATTTAAAAACATTAAAGACAGTTTTATAGTCATTAAGAAAACTGTATAAGAAGGAGTACTGCTTGCATTAGCAAATTCATGTAGTAATATTACAGTACTTTGGTATAAACGTCTACAGATATAATATAACTTAATATAAAATAACATAAAACAGTATACATCTCAGCTGACTACTTCTAGTTGGCTCACTGAAAATGCATTCAATAGCAGGTGGAAACGGTCTAGAAGAGCAGAGCTACAATAGGTGTGCTATTTTACCCAGGTATGCAAGCAGGTCTAAAATCAGATCCATGTTAATCTTATTGGGGTTCATGTACTGCAGGATGTGCCGTGTGCGGCTGCTGAAGTGATCCAGCTCAGGGCCCAGATCCCAGCCCGAGGCAGAGTCCCTCACGATCAGCTCCTAAAACACAGCACAACAAACACTGGCCAAACAATACATGCCAACAACAACAGAATAACATTACACATCCTGACTAACCTACAAATGACCACGCTTGACTTCAAGTACAAAACAAATTCAAAGAACTGTTCAATTCCTCACCTGAAAGAGGTACAATTCAAGTGGAATGAATTTCAGTGACATTTGTACAGTTGATGGAAGTGTGGTTTTATTTTTATTCATTTTTAATATATTTTTTTCATTTAAGAACTTCATAGGCTACTTACAGCAATTGGATTAATTGATTATATGGGTCATAGATAGGGCCAGACAGAATCTGTGGATATTTTCTGCTATTTCGGTGGAGAATTTTGTTAAAAATCTGCGGATTTATGCGGATTGATTTTGGGAGTATCACAAATAAAACCTTAATATATGAAATAAAAAGTAATAAATTTTAAACTGTTTACAATGCAAATCTAATTAAATCCACTTTATTTGGTAAACAAAGCATATCTCTTATATATCTACTATTATATTACTTTACAAACTGTATTGTAAATAAATCATAAGAAAATGTTCATATTAGTCAATAATGTTACTAAAATTAATTTAAAAACTGAATAAATATAAATGTACACACATTTACTCAAGTAAATAAACAGAATCAATGATGGGCTCAAAATCGGTGGAAATCTGCGGAATTGTGAGCGTGCAGATTCAATGTGGACCTAGTCATAGATATACGAGTCATAGAGCGTTAATATATACTTTTTTGATAAATGATACTACACAGTAAAATCAACAGTGTAAAAAATGCATGTCAACAACTCCAAAAATGTTGAATTAACAATATACAGTGTTAACGACGACACGTTGACAGCGTGGTTTTAAGGTGCAATATGATGCGATTTTCCTTTAACACTACAATCAAAATATGTTCGACATACACCACATTACAGTGTAAAAATTACACTGATAGGAGTACTTTCTTGATGACACTTGTAGAGTAATAACACTTGTGGGTGTTAAATGCAAGTGTAAAGTGTAAAACTATGATAACTATAGTAAGTGTAACATTCTTCACTGTCAGTGTATTTATTCAGCACTTTAGAGTGCCTATATTACACTGCAAATTTAACACTACACACGGTGTTCTTTTAACACTTAATAGATTGGGACCATATATGATCTTCCGTAGTGTTAAAATCAACACTTTAAGTGTTAAACAGACACAACTTATTTTACTGTGAACTACTACTATTAACAATAATAAAACAAGACGCCAAAATACTTAATTTCATATATTTTTTAAATATTTTATGCAAATTATAATATTGATTCATAATAATAATAATAATAATAATAATAATAATAATAATAATAATAATGGAATAAAAGAATTATTAACAAATATACTGAATAATTAGCTATTGTCTAAGACATGTAGTATGCATGCATTTCTGCTTTCTGCAAATAAGTAATTGGTAATGTTAGCAAATAAATATGCAATTTTTATTATTTCCTGTAAACTTATACTTAAATATAAATATTATTTAAAATATTCTTTTCTGGCGCCACGGTGGCGCGTGAGTAGCACGTTCGCCTCACAGCAAGAAGGTCGCTGGTTCGATCCCCGGTTGGGGTAGGTCCCGGTTGGGCCAGTTGGCATTTCTGTGTGGAGTTTGCATGTTCTCCCCGTGGTTGCGTGGGTTTCCTCCGGGTGCTCCGGTTTCCCCCACAGTCCAAAGACATGCGGTACAGGTGAATTGGGTAAGCTAAATTGTCCATAGTGTATGTGTGTGAATGAGAATGTATGAATGTGTTTCCCAGAGATGGGTTGTGGCTGGAAGGGCATCCGCTGCGTAAAACAAATGCCGGATAAGTTGGCGGTTCATTCCGCTGTGGCGACCCCGGATTAATAAAGGGACTAAGCCGAAAAGAAAATGAATGAATGAATGAATATTCTTTTCTGATTATTTCTAAGCATCTTGGCAAAATGTTTTATTTGTGTCATCTACATCATAGGTTGCCAAAGTAGGGGTCAAGACCCCTCTGGGGGTTGCGGGACAATGACAAGGGGTCGCTTGGGGATTTAAAAAAAAGTCATATAAATTTGATTAAACTATTAGAATTACAATACTTTACCCATAACCCACAGAAGATAAAAATAGTAGTTTTTAATAGTTAAATCAACAACAAGCACATGAAAAGCCATCAGCCTTCTAATAAACTTATTTATAGGATTGGTGTGTTTATGTTAGATTAACAGCCCGGCAATAGTGTCAGCTACAGCAGATTGATTTCATAGCACCAGGTTAAACTTTCTGGCACCTTTCTGGCAATCAAATACATTAAAAATAAATACAGGGCACAACTGAACATTGAGGATGATCTCTGAGTGGTGGACTCCGAAATCAAAGCAAGAATAGACTGAAAACATTGTGTCCACCAGTCTCATTAGTTGAGGTTAATATGAAATCAAACAAATTAATAAATGACTATAAAAATACTATGGTTGTCAGACTGTTGCACTTTTTTGTGTTGTCAATATATCGTGCTTAAATAGGCCTATTGTTGTATGAGCAATGCTTGCATATTTATAATAGTCACAGGCATTGTTATTTTAGGGGTCGCGGGCTGAAAAGTTTAGGAACCCCTGATTTTCATAAGAACACAAAACTAATCCATGGTCTACTGCAAGTCTTCTGTCCCAACCTGGTGCTGAATTGTCTTTCCTCCTTTCTGTGTAATGCTGATGTTGACTTCCTCTTCCTCCTCCACAAATTTCTGACTGTACTCAGAGTCTTGCTCCAGAACGTAGCCAGTCTCCTCCACGATATCCTCCAGGTGAAACACCTACAACCACAACACTGCATTACCTCTGTACTAAATCTTAAAAACAAAAGCGTTTAGCACGTTAGCCATGTATAATCTTGCCTCCACAGGGAAGGTTCTGCCAGGTATGGAGACCACGGGACAGCGGTTGAAGTAGTTGGCAAATTTCTGACAGTCGACTGTAGCACTCATCAAGATCAGACGCAGGTCGGCACGTTTATGAAGCACTTCTTTTAGTATAGTGAGGAGGAAATCTGACTGTACGCTGCGCTCATGAACCTGAAATAATCAGATACTAGTTTAGAGTTACATGGTATATTTTCATACATATCATTAAGATCAAAATTATAGGAGAATTTATAAACGCATGATTTTTATTTCTTCATGGTTAAAAAAGTGAAGGAATTTAACAATAGTTGTGGCTATGTCATGCTAATAGTCCAGTGTAAAATAATCAAAACAAAATAATCAGTTTGTGGAAAAAGCAGTGATCAAAATTAGTGAACAGCAATGACTGTAGCATTATAAAAGATAATCTTTTCAGCAAATCTGTAAAGACAAATCTGTAGAATCTGTGTTGTAGTGTGCAGTTCTCAATCAGGTTTAGTTCAGGACTCTGTGCTGCCGTTTCATTATTTCAATATTTTCAGCTATGAGGAACTACTTTACTGTTTTGCTGTGTGAGGAGTGTCAGGGTTCTACCACTCTGGTCTTGTTAATTCTTGTTTTAGTCCAGACACTAGTCCTGTTATGTCTTGTGCTGTGCTCAACTCGAGTTTTCTCGGGTGCTTGTTGTACTCGTGTTTACCCTTGTACTCGTGTTTATGTTTGTTCTGTCAGCATCGCGGTGTTTCATTCTCAGCGTCTCAGTCTAGTTGTCTTCGGTTTTGGATGCCGCTGAGATGAAACGTGCGCTGCATACGTGAGCGCACAGGAGGTGTTTTCATTTTATCGTGTGCTCGTGTCTTGCATTTGTTTATGTTTGCGTTGTCTAAGCACGTGGCTCTGTGTTTACATTGAGGCTGCGTGCTTCCATATTGTGCTTTAGTTAATGAGTTCTCTCATTGGTTGCGTGTTCTTGTCCCGTTTTACGTGAGCACATGGCTTGTGGTGTTTTCTTGTGTCATGTGCTCTCCCGTCTATTGTCGGGAGACCCTCCTTGTTAACCCATTTATCATGTTCACCTGTTTGTTTTTTTAATTATTTCTGCTTATATTCTCCTCATGTCTGCTGTCCTGTGCCAGTTCGTTGTCTTTTGTAGCCTTGTCCTGTCTGTCCAGCTCTGATCCCTGCCAGCCTGCCCAGTAAAGTTGGTTTGTATGTTTTCCCCCTCTGGGTAGTTTATTTTGCATTTTATTTTATTTTATTATAGATAAATACCATTTTTTCCCTGCACTTGGGCCCTTGCTCCTTTTCCCCACCACAAACTCTGACAATGAGGCCCCTTTCCAGCATAAAACTGAGTGCTGAACTCGGGGAAGGAACAACATGTTGCCAAATGAGCTACTGATGAACATTTGCATTCACTCTTTCGTTTATTAGTATAAAAGAGTCTTGCTGTGGAAAATGTGCTCACTTTACCTCCACAATTCACTGACTTCTTTACACACTCCAGGTTAAGTCTTTCCCCAGATAAGCAGTTAAATATGGTTTATCAGATAATTAAGGAAATTATCACCTGGTGGCAAAAAACACCAATAAACGAGAGGCTTCTGAAAACACTCTCTATTTACATCAGTGCTATTTTCATGTGTTTAATTGGACTTTGATATGTCAGTTTCAAATAGTTTTAGGAAATGTGTGGGATGTTTACTAATTGTAATCTCTAGGGTGTGTGAGTGAGTGTGTGTGTGTGTGTGTGTGTGTTTGTGTGTGTGTGTGTGTGTGTGTGTGTGTGTGTGTGTGTGTGTGTGTACAAGACCTCATCCACGATGATGTGTGTGAGGGAGTTGAGGAGCCGGTCGTGCTGTAGTTTGCGCAGCAGGACTCCAGTGGTGCAGTACAGCAGCCGTGTGGACTCACTCGAGCGGTTTTCCATACGGATCTGGTATCCACACAGGGAATTCTGTAATGCAGACAGGTTATTATATTAACACTAATGTGTCTGAGTAAGCAGATCCCATAATACACCTTTACATAGTCAGAGGATTATTTTACACATCAAATTATGCTATTTTAAAGAAAAACAAAATTTTTAAAACTAGTGATACTTTAGTTAAGGTCACAATTTATCCTAATAACTACTAGCTCATTGCCTGCCTATTACTAAAATATTAACTTTTCATTAGTAGTTATAAAGTATGATCTTATACTGCATCCCTAATCCTACACAAAACCTAAACCCAACTTCTACCTTACTTTTAAGCTAGTAGTGTTAAAACATGGTTTGTTTATACCGTAAACTGTGACCTAAACTAAAGTGTTACCAAATAATAAACTACTGTCACACACTACCTCACTTACAGACACACATTAAAGTAAAGCTCATTAAACCAGCAACAAACTTCATTGCAAGATTAATATCATTGTGTATAGGAGATTTCACAACCAAATAAATAAATAAAAATGAAACTTTTTATATCAAAACATTAAATATAATTTTTCAGTTCAATATACGATAACTTCTTCCCAGGGATACAGTTTCATAAACATCATCAAAGTGCTCTCAGTAAGAAATCTTGTCTAGTAGACTTTTAAATTTCACATTCTAATAACATATGTTTGATGTTAAGCACACTGGTTGCATGTTTTTATGCTTTTATGACTTCTAGGCTGGATTACTGTAATGCTCTGCTCACTGGTTGCCCAGCCTCCTCTATTAACAAACTTCAGCTAGTACAAAATGCAGCCGCCAGAGTTCTTACCAGGTCTAGAAAATATGATCATATCACCCCAATTTTATCCTCGTTACACTGGCTGCCTGTTAAGTTTCGTATTGAGTTTAAAATATTACTTCTTACATATAAAGCATTAAATAATCTAGCTCCTGTTTATCTAACCAACCTTCTGTCTTGCTACAATCCAACCCGCTCTTTAAGATCTCAAAACTCAGGGCTTCTAGTAGTACCCAGAATAGCAAAGTCAAGTAAAGGGGGTCGAGCCTTCTCATTTATGGCTCCTAAACTCTGGAATAGCCTTCCTGATAATGTCCGAGGCTCAGACACACTCTCACAGTTCAAAACTAGATTAAAGACCTATCTTTTTAGTAAAGCATACACTCAATACGTCACTTAGCGGTATGATGCATGAATGTGCTCCACGCATCTCCTTTATATACACTATGAACTGCAGCTACGCTAATTATTCTCTTTGTTCTCTATTTCCAACTGGGGATACTCATCCCCAGGCCCCCAAAGACTATGCAGCACCACGGATGCGATCCAAGACCCGTGACGAGACGATTCCAAGGCTCCATAACCCTGGACCTCGCTGTATTCTGAGCAGCTGCTTGGCGGAGTAGCAAGCAAGAGACTGATTCCTGTGACCCTCCAAGGCCAGACGAGCCTCGAGTTCTCCAACCTCTGGCGCCTAGACTGCAGCTAGAGCTGTGCACCGATGGATTACTCTTCAGTGTTGAACTCTAAGTAGTGAATATTAAACAACACTGAACTGAACTGAACTCAGCTATATACTAGCTAATAATATACTAGCTAATAACTAAACTGACATTTTGTGAAGCTGCTTTGACACAATCTACATTGTAAAAGCGCTATACAAATAAAGGTGAATTGAATTAAATGTTGGTGGTCCAACATTCTTCAATAAATAATAATAATAATAATAATAATAATAATAATAATTCCTTACATTTATATAGCGATTTTTTGGGCACTCAAAGCGCTTTACACAATGGGGGGATCTCCTCATCCACCACCAATGTGCAGCATCCACCTGGATGACGAGCCGGCAGCCATTTTGCGCCAGACCGCACACCACACACCAGCTGATTAGTTGGAGAGAAGACAGAGTGATGAAGCCAATTAGGATATGGGGATGGTTAGGAGGCCATGATGGACAGAGGCCAGTGGGCAGATTTGGCCAGGATGCCAGGGTTAAACCCCTACTCTTTTTCAAAGAACATCCTTGGAATTTTTAATGACCACAGAGAGTCAGGACCTGGGTTTAATGTCTCATCCGAAAGATGTCGCTCACTGAGCAGTATAGAATCCCCGTCACAATACTGGGGTGTTAGGACCCACACAGACCACAGATTGGGCGCCCCCTACTTGTCTCACTAACACCACTTCCGGCAGCAACCCAGCTTTCCCATGTGGTCTCGCATCCAGGTACTGTCCTGCTTAGCTTCAGTGGGCGACCATGTGAGAGTTGCAGAGAGCTAGCTGCCGGTGTAATCGACAGCTAATCACAGATGAGTCAACCTAGAGTGACCACTTCATGATCTAGTAAACAGTTTGGTCATGCCTAGTTTTAAAAATAAACTTTGAACATGTTCAGGTGGATCTCTTGCAGTTCCCATTCCCATGCCATTTTTCATGTTTATGCACAATTTAATTGTAGGATTCAGATTGGAGAGATTTTCTCACTGTTTAATCAAGCGTTAGAAAACCTTTATGAGTTTCATTTTATTTTAAGGACTTTTCATTTAATTTTTTATTTTACAACATTCCTTTATGCTCAACAAAAGATAAAAACTCAGGTTTGGAACAAGTGACTAAATGATGACTAAATACTCATTTTAGGGTGAACTGTACCTTTAAGACTAGGACCACCATAGAAAAAGTAAAGGCATTAAAATGCTACATTTAACCTGTTATTCAACCTGTAGGTATAAATATAACTGTAGGTATAAATGCCCTCATTTTAAATCTGGACACTCATTAAAACCACAGGGTTTTAATTAAAGTCTGCATAAACCAGAAGCTGCGACCGTTTAAATTTTTATTTATTTTTTGTATTGTGACGCAATTACTAAAAAAACAATATTAAAGGGGTGGTGCACTATGATATATTTTAAACTTTAGTTGATGTGTAATGTAGCTGTGTGAACATAAACAGCATCTCTGAATGTAATATGCACAAGGTTGAATGCAAAGGGAGACATTGTGCTCTTACATAGTTAGCTTGGCAAAGCCTACAGTGAACGAACTTTGAGAACTACAACAAAATACTTCTGGGCCTGTGAGATCATAAGGGTTTTTTACCTCATGCACACACCCTGCGCAGCTAAGGGGCGTAGCCAGAGGTGCTGTAATGTATAGCAGAGAAAGATAAAATGCCATCCAAAAAACGTTGCCATCCGCGCGTGAAATGGCGATCCCTCTTAAAGAAGCTGCACCCGTTTTCATTCGTTACAGACTTGTCAGATGTTATTTTAGAGAGCAGGCATGAGGTTCATCCTTTTCCTTCTCTGTCTGATTAGCGCTCAAACAGGTACTGCTATTTAGCCTTCCAAAGCTGCTCTGACTGAATGTTTATACAGCACAAAAGCGTGTGCTTGTAGGGGCATGACATGGAGCCAATCCACGAATCACAGCACATTACGTTAGCTGACCAATCAGAGCTTCTTGGGGGCGGGTTTTTCGGAGGAACTTGGAAACATAACAGTCGTTTTTATGTTAGCTGAGTAGCTGTATATAATCTAAGTAAGATATATGAACAAATAACGTGATTTCCTACAAGTGAAGCATGAGCATACATTGCTTTGCATTTTATAAACACAACCATGCCTTAAAAATACACTGTGGACCACCCCTTTAGATGAGAAAACAGTGTGCGTGGCTTGTTTTTTCTACTGCGAGCTGATTAGATGTAGTCAAGTGGACATTTCATTCAGAAAGATGGGGAAAAGGGTTTTGGAAGAGTCATTACAACCTAACAGACACCTCCTCCTCGCCATTTCCTTGCTGTTTGTTGTCATAGCACTGTTAAAACAGCCAGTTGGAGGGGAGTGGTTAAGTATGTTACTCACGCTTTATACCTCAGACAGACATAATCTGAGAACTTACTGAAACAAATAGGAAGTGCATTTTCAGATTGAGACCTTCCCCCCAACCCCCCCAAAACAACTTCACTTCTAGTCACATGGAGTGCCTCTTGGGAGGGACTATAAGGGCGTGTCTCCTTTCAGCTCTGCCATTGGTCAATCTTCTTTTTAAAATGAAATCAGTCCCTATACCCACAAATCATGCACCGTCCTACATTATTTTTAATTTTCATAACCGTTTCAAGTGGGTGTGTGTCATGATAGAGGAAAAAGGGATGTTAGCTTCTGTTTCATGCTGACTGTAAAACTAAATTTGACCCCGTGGCAGTTATATTAGTAAGTATATTAAGAAATCTCCAGTGATCTCACCTTGCTTCCGGGTCCATCCTCACTGCCCAGCTCCTGTGACACCCTGCAGGCCAAACTCATGGCGGAAATCCTCCTGGGCTGCGTCACCACCACATTGCAGGGCTGAGCGGAGTCTCCAGCAGCCAGCAGCGCCTCCAGAATGAATTGAGGGATCTGTGTGCTTTTCCCGCTGCCGGTTTCTCCAGCAATCACCAGCACACGGTGACAGCGCATAGCCTCCAGCACCTGTTCACGATGCTGGAAAACCGGTAGCTGCTTCCTTTCATCCAGTAACCTGCGAGCTAGAGGAGAAGCTTGCAGTTTGAGGAGCAGCCTCCGGGACGCTTCCTCCATCATGAGGCTCGCTGGTCCTCCTGATGCAGCTCCGCCCTGGGGCTCGTGCTCCTCCTGAGTGTCCAGGTTCTCCCAGGAGTCTTCTGGTTCAGCGTCCTGGAGCTGTTTTTGTGGTTCTGGCTGCAGTTGGAGGCTCTGCTGCTGTTTGAGGCGAGTGAGCAGACGCGAGATGAACTGGTCTCGGGGTTTGTTGATGGCAGAGAGGGTTTGTTCCTCTTCTTTTTGTTCACCGTCTCGCCACTCAAGCCACACGTCACGGTAGGTGGGAGGTAGAAGCTGATGAACGGACTAATGGAGGTCAAATGAGAGATGAAATTAGGGGATACACAAAAATAATCCATATTTGATTTAATTCTGCAGTGTTTTATTCTTTCTTAAAGTGTTAATTGTGCTAGGAGTGGGATCATTTTCATCTTAAAATGTTGACAGAGCATTAGCCTAGTGGTTAGCGCACCGACATATGGTGTAGCAAGTCAGGGCATCCCAAATTCAAACCCCGGCTCAAGGACATTTCCCTATCTCCAACTTCGCTTCCTGTCTGAATACTGTCCTCTCTAATAAAGGCAAAAAGGCCAAAAATGAATCTTAAAAAAAAAAGTTTACATTTTAAAAGCTGCAATTTTTAAGTACGAACCACCTCTAAAGAGTGACATGATGTTTTAAAAAATGTTTTTTCAATTGAACTGTACAAATAAATTATTATTTTCATTCAAACTTGGATTTACAAGTAAAACAAACCCCCTTTCATTCTCCAAAATGTCGAAAGAGTTCCGTTGTCAGTGTCAAAGTATTCTGTAGTTATGTGTTTTATGATTACTGTAAGGGGGGTGGACTGTACCATCATTGATGAAAGGGGGGAGGCGGAGACTTACGAGAACTATGAGAGTTTTCCAGAGAGAAACAACAAAACCATAAAAAGACAATGTTGGCAGGTATGTCCATACTGGACACTAGTAGGCACCAGTGCGCACATAGAAATCACCTTTATATTATTTAACTGCAGGTTATATTTAATAACTGTAACTGTTATTAGTTACTAGTTTATTAGATAAAGCTATTAGTAACTAACAAAGCTATGGTACTTAGGCATGGGCCAGTATAAGATTCTGATGGTATGATAACCTTGGATAAAAATATCACGGTTTACAGTATGACGGTATTGTGTTTACTGCTCTAAAATATGCTCTTTTTAAACGTCTGAGTGAAAAACAAAACCTTTTCCCCTTTTGAACACAATATATTTTATTTTGAGAAACATTTAAATGATTTTGGGGCAGTAAACATGTCAGGCTGAATAATTCAAGTGAATCCTCGACATCTGCAGCCTTCATTTTTTTTCAAAAACACAGATGTCTTGACAATTTACACCTTAAAAAACAAAAATGTAAATAAAAAATAATCACACATACCTTAGGAACGGTATAGCAGAAAATTTTGGTGGTTAAAAAACCTTGACTTTTCCATACCGCGGTATACCTTGAAAACGGTTATCGTCCCATGCCTAATGGTACTGTCAACTAATAACCTTAACTTTTTTTATTTTAATTGTAATGCAATAATGTGCACTATTTGTAAAGCTGCTTTAAACAAGAATTATTGTGAAAAGCATTACACTCTAAATTCTAATATGTTCAGTTTACTTACAAAAAGTTTGGAAACTGATTGCCTTATTTTTGTAATATAAACTTACAGTGAAATCTGAAGTTAAATTAATTATTGCCCCAAAGTAAGAAACCAAAACTTCCAATGTAATCTAATTGGTGAAAATTAAGTTAGTTTGATATAAATTCTTCTTAACATTTTCTTGAATATTTAGTAACATTACTTATGGTTTTATAGTAAGATTACTTTATTAACTCTATTTAACTACTGATACTAACACTAAAATACTAATACTGTTATACCATGTTCAGTTACCATCTTAAATGCTAGTAGTCTCAATGTAGTTGTAATCCACCAACTTTAAGTAATATCAACTAAAAAAACTACGTTTGATCGGTTTCCACATTTTGTTCGATTAAAGTGAACATAATATTTGTAGTTCAACTAACAAGTACATTATACATTATACAGTACATAATGTAAAAAACTAATTTACAAAAAGAACAAAGTATCATAATGCACTAGTGATATTTTAGTATCACAATACAGTTTGTAAAAAGAAACCTGTTCTAAAGTGCACTAAAGGGCTGTAATATGCAATACTGCAATCAGCATACAAATAAACTTGAACTGAATCTCCACACATACTTTACTGAAGAAGATATCAGCTACGATCAGCTCTCACTGCATCAGGACAAAGATTATAGAAACGGATAAATGGATCAAATATGGAGAGAATAAACAAATGCTTGTAGCAATATCTGGATTATTTCTATTCTTCAAATTGTCCTGGGTATTTTTTAAGCATTAAACTATATTTATAGTGCAATGCTAACTGACCTAGCCTTTTTCACTTTAAAAAGCAAGACAACTTCTTCATTTTTGAAAATATTAAACAATGTCTGGTCAAAAAAAAAAAAAAAAATATATATATATATATATATATTTTAAACACTCGACTGGTGTTATGAGGTGAATTTAGAGTTATCGTATGTCAGTAAATCAGTGTTTGTGAACAGGCTCAAACACGCAAAACTATTGCACATGTGCTACTGCAATAAAAATACATTTACAGACCAATTATAGGTTATATCGTTACTAAGATAATGTTTTTATCATGGGGTGAATATTTACCGGTATAGTGCAAACCAAAATATATCGTCCATCCCTACACTACTGGTTTCAAAGTTTTTGAGGCCCAGTGAAGAACCTGCTGTACTAGTGTAGATGATACAACATAGTGACATAGGTACAAATAAATACAATCAACTACTTGTATATTTTGTGAATGCGCTGCATTGAAACTTACCTGTCCTTTGACTAGGTTATAAAGTGCTAGCGTGGCTCCTAAATGCTGGGCCTGCATGCCGTCTTCAGTCAGGATAGTGGGACAAACCTCCAAAACATCATTAGGCCTCTGAATACGAACTCTGAGATGAACGACACATAACCCAACCCTGTTAATCAATTCAGTACACAATCACAAGTGATGCAATACATTTTAAGGCAACATACTTGCATTTCCAATATCTCCCTACTGCAACCTTGTTAAAGGATGGCGGGGGGCTCTTCGGGAGGTTCTTCCTGCACCAGTCAATCAGAAACTGTTTGGGTGATTTGCCAGTCCAACTTCTCGACGTGTAGTCAAAGTTACGGATGTCTTTGGGCTCTTTCTTCTTTTTTTCCACTACAGCATCTATGATAATGAATCAGACTGTCAGAGATATAATAAAATATAAAAAGATAACTAGATATATTCCGCAGAAAATACCATAAGATAACAATTATTATAAGGTAACAAACTTTAAAAATAAAACAACAAAACACACAATACTGTAAAATTAGATGAATAATTCAGATCAAAAATAAATAAGAAACAAAATCAATGAAACTAAATAATGTACCAGCATAAAGTTACACTAAATTAATCATATAAACATACAGAATGAAAAATAAAAATAAATAAAAACAACATAAAGGAATAAAATCAAATATAAATGAAACATATAATAATGTACACAATACAAGATTAATGAATATCCAATAAAATCGCAGAAAACATCAAATAAAATAAAATAAAATATCCTAAATGTTTCATATAAAAATGAAAAGCACAGTTAGATGGTAAAACAATAAAAAAGGCAAAATATAAAAATACAAATGAAACTAACAGAAATGAACGACAGAATACATTAGCAAAGTTATACATTCTACAAATAATTACATTAATAATTAATAAAACATTTCAGACTTTTTTCTGCTGGTGCTGCTTCAGCTTGCTCAAAGAGGTTAAAGTTGAGTTCCTCCTTGCCGTCAGTGACCACAGCTGCTTTCTTTTCTTCTTTAGGAGTATCTTTAACTTTTATTGCCGAGTTAAACACTGGATGACACTCCAAAGTCTTCATCTCTGTATAATAAACAATGAAAAAGTAAATTCACAGTAACCTTTCCTAACATCCCTTAAAATCAGAGATGCTCAAAGTAGGGCCTGCGGGCCAAAGTTGGCCCACTGTAACCTTTGATTTGGCCCACCATTTCATCTGAGAACAGAGTCAGAAGGATGGAGAGGGATGGGGCGAATTCTTTTAAAAAAGATCATCATTTCTAATTTGGCGTAACGTTTTTTGTTTGTTTTATTGCTGAACTACAAAAGCAAACTGAAGTAAAATGTCTTAATTAAATGTTGTAAATAAATCTGAGTAAAAATGTAAATAATGTCACTCGATGGACAGAGGACTATGCAGAAGACATTGGTGAGTAAATCAAGGCAAAATAGTGTAACTCCATTCTGTCATAATTTAGATTATTTTTGTTTTTACATTAATATGTTCATTTTAAGATGTAAAAGTTATGCTGTATTAGTTAATATAAAGCAATGTTTTCTAGTTATTTTTTAATATTATTAAATAAATTAGGAAACTGCTGATGGCAACTGTAATTCCCTTCGGCCCACTAGCCTCAATCAAGTTTTGTTTTTGGCCCTTCATAAGAAAAAGTTTACGCACCCCTGCTTAAAATGAACAGACACTCTGAAAAACAGAAAATACCTTGCTGGATGACCCTGATGCGGTCCTGTGCTGCTCTCTGACCCATTTTGTCTTTCTTGGCTTTAGATGCGGTGGCCATTTCTTTAGCGTCGTACAGCTGAGCAGTGAGAAGTAGGTATCTGTCGTTCTGCAGAAACATGTCAGCTCGTGAGAAGATGCTGATGTAAAAGTAAGATTATACAGAAAAGAGACAAACTCACAGGATCAAACTTCTCTTCCAGTTCTGGGTTATGAACTCGGTCCTCCTTTTCGTCTTCATCGCTGCTCTGATCCTCAGATTGCTGAGCGTAGCGCAGGATCCACTCCTTCATACTGCCACCATCGTCTTTTACAGGAGTCTGTCAATAAAAATATTGTTTTGGAGTCTTAAATGATTAAGATTTTTGTTTGTTTGTGCTGTTTATTCTTATGATGCATTTGGGTCTGTTTCTATTTTGAATACATAGTTTAAGAGATGTGTAGATTTTAGTAAATTAACAATATATATATATATATATATATATATATAGGCGCCACGGTGGCGCGTGAGTAGCACGTTCGCCTCACAGCAAGAAGGTCGCTGGTTCGATCCCC
>CAIGQQ010038783.1:4819362-4831825 GCA_903798035.1 Danio albolineatus | reverse complement strand
TATATATTTATTTATTTTTATTTATTTTTTTCATAAAAAATGTATAATCCAAAATAGTTTTTTAATAAACTATAGTTTGTCAGTAGTGTGCATTTACGTGTTCATTAGGAATGCGCCGAATGAAAATTCTAGACTAACACTATAAAATCTGAGTGTACTTCACCAAAAACCGAAACCAAAAATGATTTGTAATCATAATAATTTCTTATATTATTAAATAATATCATTTTCTAAGAAATTTTAAACTCAACTAAGATCATAATGATTTCAACAAACACAAGCCAAAAAAACAACCACACTTGTGACCCTGGAACACAAAACCAGCTGCATGTTACATGAGCATTAGCCAAAAATAAATGTTTAGGGTCAAAACTACAGATTTTTCATTCATGGCAAGAATCATTTGAATATTAAGCAACAAAGATCGAGTTCAAAGAAGATATTTAGTTAATTTTCTATAGTAAATATATATATATATATAAATGTTTGATTAGTAAAATGCATTGCTAAACATTTCATTTAGACAGCTTTGAAGGTGAATGTTACTTTTTTTTTTTACCCTCAGATAAAAAAAAAAGTTTAAATAGTTTTTTGTTTCTCTCCCAAATATTCTTCAATCCTTCTACCAATGGAACTGCATCAGTTTACCGATGCTGCCATGACAGAAGCAGGAACAAGCACAAATGTCCTGTCGGTGCATTATTTGAGTGGACTTTATTAGTGAGCATGTATAAGCATTTAGAACAGAGTGGAATATTAAGCTATGTTAAGCTTTATTAACGTAGACTGTGGCGTACACGGTTATACTCTTGCGCTTTGGTCGACATAGCAAAAGTCTTTTAGTTCTTTGCATGGTACAATGTGTCTACAGAGGGAAAGCGAAACCAGCACACTGAACAGTACTGCAAAGCATTTTCCACTCATATTATTCTCTCACGGCTGCTGAAAATTTGCTGCATCTCTAGTTTTTATAAAATAATTCAGTTCAAAGTTTCTAAGACATACATGTGGAAAAGGTCAAATATGTCATATGTTTTTGACAGTAATATAACTGAAAAAAAGGAAATGTTATGTATCTCATCTAAGGCTGCCATAAAATACAAATCTGATCAGCATTCACTTCAGAACTTTTTTCGAATGGACACACAAGGTTTATAGTCAATAGTGAATCCACATCGCTAATTTTTTTTTTTTGGCCATTTCACTATTCAGTGTGTATTATAAATGATTTTCCCGTATTTATTGCACCATTTTTATTAATTTTTTAGACAAGGCAAGTTTATAATTTATTTTTATTTAATTTGTTTGTTTATTCCTATTTGTTTCTTTTATTATTGTTTATGTAAAGCATTTTAAAATTACCATTGAGTATGAAATGTGCTGTATAAATAAATTTGCCTTGCCTTATCATAAAACAAATTAACTTCTTTAACTTTCAGAAATAGAGATGAAAAGACACCAGTTTCATATCAAATTCATGAAAAATGTGGCGGCAGGATTCAACACTTTAACACACCTTTGCCTTTGATTTCTCCTCCTCTATGGGCTCTTCAACTTTGTTCACATGCTGTTTCTTGTCCTCTTGAAGAGGTTGGAACTTGGGCCGAGTTTTCTGTTTCTCCTCCTGCATCTTCTGGCTGAAGCCCTCTGGTAGTTCATCTTCAATTACGAAAAACAAAAAACAAAAGCAGGGTTTAGGCTTAAGGAGCAGAACATGGATTTATGACTATAAACGTAATCTTTTACCGTCTCTGAGATTGAGACAGAGCCAGTCCAGGGCAGAGTGCAGATCTCCTCCATACAACACACTGCTCTTCATGGCCTCCTCGATGTGATCCGTCTTAAACTGGAACTTCTGCAGGGCGGTGTACAAATCCTGCCCAGCCAACAGGTCACATACGGGTTGTTAGAATATACTTGGGTAATAAATAGCTAATATAATCAATCTATCTATCTATCTATCTATCCATGTATATATCTATCTATCTATCTAGATGATGTTGAAATGAATTACCAGTAGCTTTTTGGAGGTGAGTCTCCCAGATATTGGTCCTTTATCTGCATATTCTTGTCTGTAATCATTGATCAACTTAATCACCTTCTTCTCCAGTTCTGGTTGGATAACAACCTTCAAGACATGGAAATAAATATATATATTTTTTTTATTAAAACGTATATTGCTAGTAAGTAAAATTTAATTTTGGATTCCACATAAAACAAATAAGTAACACAAAGAAATATATACACAGAAAAAACAATTCAATTGCAAATGTAAAATTATATGTTTGCCACAAAATCATCAGCACAAAATAATTTAATTTATTTAAATTAAAGGTCTGTGTGGAGTTTGCATGTTCTCCCCGTGGTCGCTTAGGTTTCCTCCGGGTGCTCCGGTCTCCCCCACAAGTCCAAAGACATGTGGTATAGGTGAATTGGGTTGGCTAAATTGTCCGTAGTGTATGTGTGTGAATGAGTGTGTATGGATGTTTCCCAGAGATGGGTTGCAGCTGGAAGGACATCTGCTGTGTAAAACATATGCTGGATAAGTTGGCGGTTCATTCTGCTGTGGCGACCCCTGATTAATAAAGGGACTAAACCAAAAAGAAAGTGAATGAATGTATATGTATATATATATATATATATATATATATATATATATATATATATATATATATATATATATTGTAATTGTAAATATATTTCCATAAACCATAATACAATTCATGTTAAGCATTTTTTTTTTCTCAGGACAAATTTTTACATATTAAAAATGCATCAAAATATATAAAGGAAAATCAAGAATAGTTATGACTTACCTTCAGGATTGATTTATCAGATACACTGCTTGTGTCAGTCTGTGCATTCGCGTTAAGACTGTATGTTTTGGGAGCTACAAGAATAAAAAAGAAGAAAATAAATTCTCATTCATTTGATTTAAATCAGTTGATTCACCTCATCTGGTTTGAGTCCTCAATGTTTATTTGAGTCGTGAAAATCAAACTCCTAATAAAAAGTAATGAAAACTGTCAGATGAAGGCAGACCTTTGGGTTTGTTGTCTTTGGAGGTTGTTTTCTCGTTATTCGGTCTCTGCTGCTGTTGTTTTTTACCGGTGGATTCAGACGCTGCATTGGTTGCGTTCACAGCAGCAGCAGCCGGTTGAGCACTCGAGGAAACTGCCGCAGACTTCTTTTTCTTTCCACCCATAGCGAAAACAATCAGCTTACCTGTCTGCTACTGACCGAAACAATCCACATTTCTGTAACTAAAACTGATTAGGAGAAAATGATAAAGAAGGCAGTGCTCACTAAAACCAACTGTACTCAGATGTACTGTCAAAGCCGTGAATCATGAAACAACAGAATCTGCTTTCAAAATAACAGTTCAGCGAAAAAAGGTTTAATAAATTTTGTTTACCTCGATGTTTTTAACGAGAGTAGAATAGTGCTTTTTTCATAAATTGGCGCTATGAAAACATTTTTATTGCAGTTTTACTGCAGAACAAACTTTACAAGTAGACAAGACAAACTGCTGTAAAATACAGAAGAGCAAAGTGAACTTGTCACACGGAATATTAGAATAGAATCTACATAAGTAAATAAATAACTAAATAAATACACATGATACATGCATAATAAAGCGTATTAAATATGTTATTAAACAGTACTTATACGTTTTTATCGCTTTATTACGAATAAATGATTAAGTTTTATTGCAAAAATTGTCCTTGTGTACGGATGTTAAAGTAGGATGTGCTTTTGTGATTTTACACCAATGAATGTAAAACCTTCCCATTAACAAGTTGTTTAAACAAACGCTTACTTCCAGTTTCTACTCTTATTGTTAACGTTAAAGGACACATTTTTAATGATTGCATAGATATTTTGCCAAAAGCTTGTGCAATAGATAAATGTAACTTTATTTGTTTATTTGTAAATATAACACTTAGAAACTGTGAAGTCTTCATTGAGCAGTAATTAATTACCTTCCAAACAAAAACTCAACGTTTAATCATCGTGGACTTTTACCGTAACTTTTATTCCACGTTCATTTGCGCAGCATGTAATTTCCGGCACGCGGCTTGCGCTTCGCACTCTGGGATTTGTGTCTGTATGAAGACATGGCGGACGCCTTTGGAGACGATTTGTTCAGCGTGTTTGATGAAGAACAGGCCGGTTCCAGCAAAAAGGCCGCTCCAAAGTCCGCAGCTCATGCAGGGTAGGTGAACGGTCCCGAAAGCGGTATGTTTTGTAGAACGTATCTAACGTTATTGCAGTTTCCTCTGGCTACACTTAACACATGTGACGCGCACTAAGAGATAAATAAACCCAAGAGAATCACCAAAAATCATTTGCTTCTGTCTTTTAATCTTAGGCAGTTAGGACTTGGATGAGTTCTCTTGCGTTTAAGACGCTTCAATTGCTTATATGAACGTACTTTTCCGAAATTCTACATTGACATAAGGCAATACCATTTATATGAGCGTCCAATCAAACGTAAACACAAACATAACTGATTTGCTTATTGTTTGTCTGTCTATTAATATGTTTCAGTCTACATTTGCCCATCTACCTATCTATTTATTTGTATTGCCTGTTTGTCTGTCTTCCACATGTATGAAAGGGACAGTTCACCCAAAATGAACATTCTATCCACTATCTATTCTATCCAAATCTGTTTGAGTTTATTTTTCTGCTAAATGCTCAAGAAGATAGTTTAAAGAATGTTGGAAAGTATAAGCCATTAACTTCTACAGTATTTTCCTACTCTGCACGTCAATGGTTACCGGTTTCCAACATTCTTCAAAATATCTTCTTCTTTGTTGAACAGAAGAATTAACCTGTAAAGGTTTGGAGCAACATGAGGGCAAGTAGATGATAAATCTTAAATTTTAGATGTACTCTCACTTTAATATGGAAAATGCTTAGCCAACCCCTTGAAATCTACCCAGAATATCCTACCGACCAATTTGTTCTGCTTTAGCTGAGCATTGAGTGGATATTGAATGAAATTGTTGTCTTTAATGTAATAGGAAGACACCTGATAAAGCTGGTAAACCACAGGGAGATTCAGCATCTGTGCGCAAAAGAGATGCTGACGATGATGGTCCCGATGAGATGCTGCTGGGGAAAAGACAAAAGCTGGAAACGGTGTCAGCGGAGGAGATCAAGTAAGTTTAGTTTACTTCTGAAATGCATCATGGTGTGCTAAACACAATGCCTTTACAATAAAAATAGAAGCAATAGTTGCTTTTGGAACTGTCTTTTAGGGCTGTGCAATATGGACAAAATAATCATATTGTGAGTTTTGGAACGAATATTGCATTTTTATTTGCGATTTTTGGTGACTGTTTTTGTTTTTTCAAACAAGCTACATTCACTCATTCTAAATGTATTTAGTGCACACGAAGTGCATAACAAAACATTTCACAATGAAATAACAGTATTAAGTTTAATAAATAAAACTGTAGTAAAATTGTCTTTAAAACAGACAACATAAATTAAGATTGACCTCAGCTCTAGTTAAACACATACTGTACACAGTAGTACTAACTGCCTGATAAACAAAACTGTAATAAATTGTCTTAAAAACAGACAACATGATAAAATAAAGATGAACTAACCTCAATTCCAGTCACAAAAATAAATAAAAACTAACGTAAATTAAAACCACGTATTCGGTTCTCCCACTCATCTTCGTCGTGCACGGAGTGAGCTCTGATTGGTGAACATCTTCCTCCTGCTCAGCTTAGCTGTAATTGTCCGGTGTGCTGCGTTAGCTCTGATTGGTTAACATTAAAATCATGCGCACAAGAATGTATTCTGAATACAAATATAACTAAATTGATAGATAAAATTGCAGCCTTACGTGGTTTAGAAATTGCATGTGCTTAAATCACGATTTATTTTTTTGAGATTGCGATTAATTGCACAGCCCTACTGTCTGTTATTAAAGTAAGTCAATGCTGATAGATTTAATTTTTAATATTTTTTTGTTTGTTGTTGCATGGTTTCTAATTTTGATTTGAAAATCTGTTTTTTTTTCATGCATAAACAGCTAGAGGTTGCTAACTCTATCAAATTTTGCAACAGCTCTGTCTTTTAACAAAAATCAGGCAGGCAGTAATGTCTACCTCCCAGACCCCAAGTGATTCTCAAGCACTGATCGTGTATTTAACTACATTTAACATTTAGCCTTTTTAAACAACATAATGTTTTACATGATAAGATTACAAGAATGTTGCTAAATGTGTTTGTTTCAAGTCGCAAAAATTAAATAAGGATACCAGGATACCTCCACCTCATTTTGAGCCAGGAAAATCTCTATGGACATTTTTTTTAAAGTGATGAAGTACTTAAGACTTTTAAAGATTTATTTTTACATTTTCATTTTGCAATTGCAGTTATTTTCACCATTATCATTGTCAACTTAAGGCGTTATTTGTTTTATTATTATTTTTATTTTTTAATTTTTTTTTTTGCATAAAACAAATTAAGTTTTTCTTAAGTTACTTCATATAGGAGAGTTTATTTCTTTTTTTTGAAAGACATTAGCTAAAAGCAAAGTAAATTATAACCCCCATATAAATTATCATGCCTGCAGCAGTATTAATTTATGGAATACAATACATTGTCTTATAATAATAATAATAATAATAATAATAGTAATAATAATAATTTATTCAATTTAATGTCCATCTCATAATAAACACAATAGTTACTTTCCCATGTAATCAGCTACTTTTATAATGATGATGTAATTTTAAATTTTTAACTCTGTTACTGTTTAGGGTAGGTAATTATAACTTTTTTTTTTTTTTTTTTTTAACTAACATACCCAACATTGCTGAAGTAATTCATACTTTTTCATCTGTGTCATCTTTCAGTCTGTCAGAACTCATGCCAAAAGTGAAAGCAGAGCAGGTGGAGACGGTGGAGGGCTGCACTCATGAGGTAAACACACAAACTGCAGAGTAAATCCCTCTGTCAGTTCTATGTGCTGACCATGTGTTCGTGTCTCAGGTGGTTCTTCCTGCCAATGAGGAATACACTCCGCTGAAGCCACGTGTTGGAAAAGCTGCCAAGGTGATTTGAACCCCTCAGAGCTATTTTACAATCTTTGTTTTCCCTTTAATTTAAACATTGCTTTCTTTTCTCATGCAGGAGTATCCCTTCATACTCGACCCTTTCCAGCGCGAGGCCATCCTGTGCATTGATAACAACCAGTCTGTGCTCGTATCGGCCCACACGTCAGCAGGAAAGACCGTGTGTGCAGAGTAAGTGTCCTTAAACTAAAAACATGTCTTAACTGCAGCTTTGCAGTAGTATTTTACAAATCTTTACATTTAATTACAAAGCAATTTATACAATCTAGTTTGTCAAATTCTGTTAAGGATGAGTTATATAAATGTTATGTGCCGGCTCAAGTATGCAACAAATCAAGAAGAGAAATGAACCAAATAGTTTGAAAAAAAAAAGAGAGAGAGAGGAAATAGAGTAAAAAAAAAAAAAAAGATTAAAAGGGCACAAATGTAACCCATATTTAAATTAAATGTCCAGCATAACATATAAGAACATGTAACGAGATGTAATTCCAAAAAAAAACAAAAATAATATAATTGGTGGGTAAGCAAAAAGAGTAGATCTCAAATGATCCTCCCAAGCAGTCTACTGGTACATATTTTTGCAGCTCCTTGGGTAGGATGTCAATTTAGCTGTACCTGCTAATTGTGAAAAATGACCTATTAACAAAAGAAAGCAAAACCTAGGAACAAGAACCAAGCAATAACAAAATTGTAACCATGTCAAATAACATTAAAATTCATATCTTTAGAACACAGTCTGTTGAGAAGACATGTCTGATAGCAGTCAGTACCTGAAAAATGTTAGCACTGTTTTCATCTGTATACTTGTTTTTTGTATTTATTTGTGCTATTGTTTGTAATTTGATTGTTTAATTTTAATTGTTCATTTAAAACTTTAAGTTGACTAGTAGCTGCTTTTCTAGTATTAAATTATGAATGAATGAAGGAATTAATTGGTAATTAATCTGGCAAACGAAGAGATGATTAAGTGTGTTTATATTTCGTAGCAAAAATACTATAGTGTATCTATTTTTTAAGGTATTGTATTGAAGTTAGAAATTCCAGTATCGTGACAACACCACTCTGCTTTAAGTCATTGTTTAAAATTGTAAATAATTTCCTCCTTAACTCAGGTATGCCATTGCTCTGGCACTCCGAGAAAAGCAGCGAGTCATCTTCACCAGCCCCATCAAAGCTCTGAGCAATCAGAAGTACAGAGAGATGTACGAGGAGTTTCAGGATGTGGGGCTGATGACCGGTGATGTCACCATTAACCCCACGGCTTCCTGTCTGGTCATGACCACAGAGGTGAGATGGAGATCTGTTATCTGCTGGAACATCAACGGCTGCTGCTTTAACTTATTGATTGATTGTTTTGCCGTGGTGTTTTCTTTCAGATTTTGAGGAGCATGCTGTACAGGGGGTCAGAGGTCATGAGGGAGGTGGCGTGGGTCATCTTTGATGAGATCCATTACATGAGAGACTCAGGTGAGTTGTGTTTAAGGTGGCCATTCAAATTCATATTATCAAAGGCTTGATTGTGATCATCGATTCATCATTAATGTGATCATGCTTTTTTAGTGTTTTATTTAAATTTATTCTACACTGCAGTCATTGTTTTCCTGAAACAGTCTTTTAATTTCCTGGTCCTGTAAAGCTCCTCACATATGCTGTGTTCACACCAGATGCAGTATTCGTGGATAAATCATAATATTCACGCATGAACATTTTGAGTTTACTGGCTTCATTTGTGCGTCAAATTAACTTCACAACAGACGTGGATTCGCGTCATGGGCAGGGCTTCTGTCTGTCACTGTTTTATGTTCAATCTACTTAAATTAGTTACTTTAACTTAATGCATTTGTGTTGGGACAACATGAATGAATTGTGTGCATCTCTGCATTTCTTTTCAGTGTAGGGATGTCACAAATTAAGAAAGAATCAGAATGAGCTTTGTTTACCAAGTCTGCACAAAAATAAGGATATTGTTGTTTTCAGGAGTTATTGCCACACGAGGGCAGAAAAGACATTTAAATAAGTGAGAGAATAAATAATAAAAAATGATATATTGAGGTTCGTTGTAGGCCTTAAAGTAAATTCTGTAAAATAAAAGTGAACTTTGAATGTTATAGCTTTGAGGATGTTGTTTATTCAAATTAGCTATTTCATTAGTTTAATACTTGTGACTACGGTATAAATGGGGAAATTATAATCAGTGACCTCTTTAATGAGTATATGCAGGTTTTTTGTATTTTAGCTGTTATTGAATCTTTCTGGTTCATGTGATCTACAGAGCGTGGCGTGGTCTGGGAAGAGACCATCATCCTGCTACCGGATAATGTACACCATGTTTTCCTTTCCGCCACCATTCCTAATGCTAGACAGTTTGCAGAGTGGATTTGTCACCTCCACAAACAGGTTGGTCGTTTTGTTCATTCTGCATTTTATTTTTCGGGGTAAACTGATGGTTATCCTTTAGTAATAAAGTTGTCATCATAATGCAGCTGTTAATCTTTGGTACACAAATTAAAATATTTTAATACATTCTTAGAGCTTCCAGTCCCTCCACCGAGAGTCTGTTCACCCAACTCTGACTCTTCAGAAATGCTCAATAAGAGAGCAGAAATAAACTTAATGTAATAATGGTTATATGACAAAACATTAAAAGCATCTGTACAGATTATGCACACGTCATTAAAGTTTCGTATTGTGTGAAGCAATGTATGTATTTCCAAAACAAAGCACAATGATCATCAATATTCTTTACAATAATATCCCATATATGTTGGTAAAACAAATGTAACTCATTCAAAACAACACTCACAAAAAGTACAGCTTTAAAAAGAAAAATTAAGCAATAAGTTTTTGCTGGGTACATGGTTTGTACAGGTGTTATATTTTCTTACTAAAAATAATGTCTTTTTGTATGCTTATTAGACTCTTAAAATTAAATAAATAGAAAATAGATTACTATAGCGCTTTATATAATATAATGAAGTGTGTATATGTATGCAAACATATATTTTTCCTCACTTAAATATTCAGCAAAGTTGTACGAGGAAATTTATTTGTACTTTTTTTTTATTTTTATTTTTTATCATGCATTACAGTTAAAAGTCTAATTTAATTTGTCTTGTTTATTTGTTTGTTGTTTTTGTTGTATTTATTATTAGTTTTTTTAAAACCTTTTTTGAGTTTTGACATGAAAATAGCATTAATTTGGCAGTTAATGAAAATGTAAAAATACACACTTGTAAAGTGCCTTCAAAATGTGAAAATACTCCTGGAAAGTGCTCCAAAATTGCTTACATTTGACTTTAGAAAAGGTGATAGAACCCTGTACTTTATTTTGTTAATAATTAATTACTGGTTATTCTGGGTGAGGTACATACCAAATATTGTCCAACCCAAAATGTCTTCGTAAAACAGTACTCTCTATAAACACAGTCTGCTTTAATCAGCAATGTTCAAAAGTGTATTCTGTTTAAAGGAAGTGGATTTTGAGAAATTTCACAGCTATATTGTGTCCGTAATGACTTTTTGGGACATTTATGAGGTCTTTGTTTTTTACATGCAGCCCTGTCACGTGGTGTACACTGACTACCGTCCCACTCCACTGCAGCACTACATCTTTCCAGCAGGGGGCGATGGACTCCATCTTGTTGTGGATGAGAACGTAAGGAGCCAAATACTTTAAATAGCTGAATTAAAACCTTTTCATCCTATGTCAGAGGTGCAAGTTGAGCACGCCTGAATGTTCTTGGGTGTGTGTGCACTGCCCTTTTATTTACAATATATGGTATTTATTTGTACTATTATCTGACGTGGGTGTAGTTTTGGAGCTGTCATTTCACCCTGCGATAAATTGAAGACAGATTTTGACACTGAAGCGTCAACATGTATATTTGTGTGTGTGTGTGTGTCTGTGTGTGTGTGTGTGTGTGTGTGTGTGCATTGGCATGAATGCCAAGCCACAACTACACAACAAGCTGAATCAAGTTTAGGAAGTCATTTCAGTATCAGTGTGGTTATGTAATCAAACTTTATTTCTTGTCAGGGAGAGTTCAGAGAAGACAATTTTAACACAGCAATGCAGGTCCTGAGGGACTCAGGGGACACAGGAGGCAACACTGGGGCCAAATGGGACCCCAAAGGCAGAAAGGGTGGAACCAAAGGTTAGTATTCAAGAGACAACATGTGCAAATTACACTGTAAACATATTTCCAAGAACTAAAAATGAGCTATATTCTAGCACCTGACACCCTCTTTCTAGTTTTTCCCTATTTCTATTTCCTACTTCTTAACTGTTACTTCACATTTTATGGTTTGTATTTGTTAAATGTCATGTTTTCATAGAAATAGCAACTTTAGAAGTCCAATGCTTCAGGTGAAGTTATGCCTCCAGTGAGGAGCCATAAACTTTTATGTTTAGTCACTAATTCACATAAATGTTTAACCTCCGATACATATTGAATCATTAACACAGCACTGTTTTCCTGCAAATATTTACATCTCCCTGAGCTTACATTAGTCAGCTGAGACGGATTGCTTGAGCTTCAGATCAATAAAATACAAAAACTTCCAAATAATAAACTCAACAACAAAGCACACAAATCATGTACTTGAGTAAAAGATCTCATACCCTAATACGTTACATCAGTACAATTTTTGATTTATGTATGCAAGTATTGAAAGTAAAAATACAACTGTTTGTGTATTGAGAATGTTAGACAGTAATGCATTATTAAAGACGTGTAAGCATTTTATTCATGGGGGCTTGAAAACTTTAACTTTGTTTTCAAAACAAGATTTCCATTAATTATGATGAAACCTAAAATTCAGCATCATTAAATTTATTTTGCTTTGACAGAAACATTTGAATCAGCTGACCGTTAACTGGAGACTCACTTTGACTGAAGCAATTGAGTCCGTGCATTGTTAATCGGAGACTTGTTCTAACTGAAGCGTTTGATTCAGTAGATTGTTAACTGGAGATTTGCTTTTAGCAAGGGATTTGAATCGATGGATCTGTACCTTGTGTTTACAAGCTCTAACTAAAGCATTTTAATTTGTATAATAAAACTTGGAGACTCACTCCAAACAAAGCATTTAAGTTGTTGGATCATTAACTGGAGACTTGCTTTGACGGAAGCATTTGAATCTGTGAATTGTTATTTGAAGACTAATTTTGACTGAAGTGATTGAATCTGTGGATTGTTAATTTGACACTTGTTCTAATTTAATCATTTGAGTCTGTGGATTGTTAACTGAAGACTCACTCTATCTGAAACATTTGATTCAGTAGATTGTTGAAAAACTGTACAAAAGCACGCATATCACTCTTAACTGGGTGCTCTGCCAAAAACATGCAAAAAATGCAA
>CAIGQQ010038783.1:4807453-4818962 GCA_903798035.1 Danio albolineatus | reverse complement strand
GCTATATCGAAGCTAAACATATATCCAAAAAGGCAGCAACACCAAAGCTCCAAAGATGCTAAATTTATTAAATAAAAAGGCTGACACAAAGCGTGTAACATTTCGAGCGTCTAGCTCTTCATCAGACAGTGCTGATCACAATCAGGTGCTCCCTTTTGTACACTTCCGGATCGCATGCTATCCTTTCGCATAACAAAAAGACAAATATATATATAGTTGAGACAGAATGTCTCATAACTGAGAAATGCTGCGCAACAGGACTTGTAAGATCATGATGTCAAATAGCGCCTTGACGTTCCGAGATGCGAATCTTTAAAGGTCTACTCATCTTACCTACATAACATAAACCAGACGGGCACTGCAACAAATTGATTACGTTCGCGGTCTTGCACGAAATAGTGCCTCGAATGTTGAACTTTTTCGCTGTATGGGGATGTGTGAAATTACACTGTAAACAATTCCCACATTTAATATTACCATGTGGTATAGTGTTTAAAAAATGCAGAGTGGGTTTTAGATCAGCTCTTACCAACATATTCAGGATATTAGATGTTCTTTTATGTACTAAATGAGGTAAATTTAAAAAATTTTAGATTGTTACCTGCTGCACACTTGCTCTTACCAAAGCATTCAGTGGATTGTTAACTGGACATTCACTCTAATCGAAGCATTTGAATCGGTGGATCTTTACCTGGAGACTCACTCTAACGGAAGCATTTTATTTAGTAGATTGTTAAATAGAGACTTGCTCAAACCAAATTATTTATTCCGTGCATCATTAACAGAAGATTTGCTCTAATCGAATTTTTGAATCGATGTATTGTAATCTTGAGACTCGCTCAAACTGAAGCATTTAAATCAGTCAATTTAAATAAATTATAATAAATGCTATGATATTGAAATGATAAAATGATACATTTTGATTTCATGCTAACTAAATACCTCCCTCAGGTCCATCTAACGTCTTCAAGATTGTGAAGATGATCATGGAGAGGAACTTTCAGCCGGTGATCATCTTCAGCTTCAGTAAGAAAGAGTGCGAGGCCTATGCTCTGCAAGTGTCCAAACTGGATTTCAACACAGGTATTCATGTTACAATCATTAATGCTTCCTGACACTATTAGTGTTGTTCTTGCTTGGGTTAGGAGATTGAGCAGTTTTTCTTTCGAGAGGACAGATTTATAAAAACTGAACTAAATTGGATAAAATACTACATTATTTTTCTTCTTTTGGAGAAGTATTTGTTTATTCTTCATGTAGTGTTTATCTAACTCCTATTGCTCAAATATGGGAGCAGTGATGAGCTATCAGATCAATTAATTAGAAAGAGGTTTAAAAAATAATGATGTTAAAAAGCCAAAAAATGTCAGAAAAGGCTATGAGCTCAGCTTTGGTCTGTTTGGGGGGATTTTTTCATTTTGATACCCTAACAGGGAGTTCATTATTAAGTATTCTGCTATTTGAAACCGATTGCATTACAGAGCCAAACACTTCAGATTGTCATTAATGTAGGGGTGTGTACTGTTATTCGTGGTTTTATTTATGTAGTTTTAATGATGTGTGAACTGACATTAGCGAATGTCATTCACTTTGGGGGATTTATTAAATTTATATTTATTATTTATTCCGTTTTTGAAATAATTTCAGTAATTTTATTGACTAATATGAAAATAGTCATATGATTTATTTACAATACAGTTTTTAAAGTAATATTTTGTGTCTTTTAGCAGATATTTTATACAAGATACTTGCTTTGTTTAAAGTGCATCAAATAAAGTGTATCAAATTGGATTCGCATTGTAAGCATTAAATAAAAGTTAAAAAGGTATTTCTTTTTATTTCATATATTAAGGTTTTAGTTATGATACTCCCAAAATCATTCCGCATAAATCCACAGATTTTTCACAAAATACTCCGCAGAAATAGCAAAAAATGTCTGCAGATTCCGTCTGGCCCTGATCATGGCACCAGCACCTGATTTGGTAGTGCTGCACATGTAATATTAGTATCATTACTTAGTGGCTGTAGTTTAAGTTTAGAATAGCGTGAGTTGGGATCTAGATATCCATATTACACTATCCAAAATATTCCATAATATCTGTAAAAAGGATGCCAGCCACATCTTATACATTTGTGAACGCTTAAAACATCATTGCTACCACAGTAAAAAAGTCACCTACTAACTGCTACTTTAACATGGAAAGGGAATATCTAAAGCGAGTACTAATAAAACTGTATAACTAATATGACTTAAAATACAATGTAATAAATATAATAAAAGTGTAATGTACATTTAAAAACAAAATTAAAGCTAAAATTTAATGTAGATAACCCACATTTATGCTAATGGTTCCCACTAGCGTTTTGTCTGTAAAATCATGCTAAAAGACAAGGTTTTCAACCTGAGCAATGTTGATCTATTTCAGTGGTTTTCATTGAACTAGTTTCATTTGTTGTTCATATTGGAAATCTATGTAAGAAACATTGTCACCATCCACCAGTGGTTTTAGTGTCCTTTTTATGCATGTCAAACCCAAAGCAGCCAACAGGCTAGACTTCTGCTGCTATACAATTTTCATGTTGTGATTTAATTGCTGATGTTTTTTTCACAATTGCTGATGCAATTTATGTTCTATTATATGACCTAAACTGCAAAAAAAAGATTACGTTAACAGGTATAATAGGCCAAATTACTTGGTGTATTAAATTAATGTTTTAAATTACAAGAGGATTATAAAGTACAACAGGTTACACTAAAGTCTCATTGTTAAACATTAGTTAATGCATTGAAATAAACAGTAAGCCCTATTTAGTGATATTAAAAGTTAAAATTAATAAAAAAAGATTATGACCTTTTAATTTTAATGCATAATTGGGAATTAACTATGAAATCAACATCTGAGATTTAATAAATGTTCTTGTAATTGTCATTATTGACTTTAGTTAATCTAATGCATGTTAAATGCAGGCTTACTGTACATCGTTAACCAACAAAAGACCTATAAGAATCACAGAATTTTCAATGTCGTACACCAGATTATCATGTGAAAATTATTAAGTAGTTCAAGTATTCAATTGATTCAATTATTTAGAGCTGTGACGAACAACCACTTTTAAATTTAAATAATTATTAACTATAGTTTTAAGTGCTTATGGTAATGCTCATTATTAATACATGTTCGTGATTACTATATATTGAATCTGTATCCATCTAATACCAGCACAAAACCACACTCGGCAAAATAATGTTTATTTAACATTAATGGGTGGAAAAAACAAAACCAAGATAATATTTATGTCGTTCTTATATGCTCCTTGTGTGCTCTTTTGATAGAAACTGACTACATTCGTTATTTTGACGCCACTTCACATATTGCGTTGATTTGCACAACCTAATTGGATTTTCATTGAAGTGACTGATGTGGCACATACAGAAGTGTTGCATTGTTGTGGACTTTTCAACATGTTTTGGTTAAGAATAGTGAAACACTTAAAGTCCTCGGCTATTAGTAGCGTATGGTAGAGTATGACTTTGAAACCGCACTAGCAGTCATCTACACAGCTGGTCCTGTTTTGCGAGTGGTGCTTTAGGTGGGGAGACTGTTTTCATTGGCTCTATCTGAGCAGATGTCATCATGAGCTTTCCAGCTCAAGTGTGATTTTCATCGAGGCTTTCCAGAACATTTTCATCATTTCCAGCATGCACAAGTGAAGTGGTCTGTTGCTTTTCTAATCTCTCGAGTTGTTGCTTAAGCAGTGACCGCTGCAGAGATATTATGTTTTCAAGAACTTTTATGGCCATATTGGGGAGATTCAGATGTGTGGTGAATATTTGGTACTCTGAAGTTATCAGTCTGTGCTTTCATGGATAGAAAGGAGAAATTCAAGATGGGTAGATGGATAATCTAATTTCAAGATTATCATGTGCAATCATGCATTTTTTACCACTCAGAATTGCAACATACAAGCTCTGAATTACACAGGAAAATTTTTTAATTGGTAGATGAGTTGTTTTTTTAAATTCTGTGATCAGAAGTTTTTGTTATGAATATAATATTTATTTGCACATTTATTCACCAAATCAGTCACATGGTTTCACTGTATAACTGGTTTAAAATAAAAATAATTTATGTTTATCCCTGCAAAAGCAGAATGTTATTCATCAAATTAAAGTTTGTTAAAGTTTGAACGTTTGTTAAATTTCAAAGCCCAGAGTATATTGTTGAGTTTTCAAATATTTTCAAAGCATTTTCCCAAAATGAGTCAAAGTAAGATTTTTCACCAAATATCATTCCAGTTGCTGGAACACAGAGAAAGTTGTGGCCGAATTAAGATTCAGAATCACATGCAAAATGGATGAAAACACCCCCAACAGCACACTAGGGTTATTGTATAACACATTATAAAGTGCAAATGACTTGGTGAAATATCCCATCTGTGTTTAAATAATTATGAATTGATTTTTAATAAAAAATACATTGACATTAAATGCACCTACAGTAATTTTGGCATTGTTTTGTCACTATTTGCTATCTGTGAAAATCTGTGTCTTAAAGCAACCTCCGTTAAGAAACTGGCTCTATATTTAGTTAGTATATTGTTATGCATCTGGATTTTGAATGTGCTCAGCTTAGTGAGCTCCGACTGCGCCTCATGCTGCAGGCTGAAACAGAGATATTCTAATCCCTCATAACGTTTTTTATAGCCCCTGTTGGAAGCAGACAACATTTCCTCAAGATACTTGTTTATTTTCATTTTCACTTCTTCGTGCTGCTTCTACTGTGTGTAAATCTTTTTGCTTTTTAGTGTGAAATGAAAAATCACACCTGCTTTAGTGAGGCTGGCTGTGTTTCGGAGGCTTTTGTTCTGACACAAAAACTCACCTCTCATTCTGCTTTTCTATTCAACCCCAGACGAAGAGAAAAAACTGGTGGAGGAAGTGTTCAACAATGCCACAGACTGCCTCTCTGATGAGGACAAAAAACTGCCACAGGTAAATTCTTTCAGTACACTGTATTGTGCACAGTGGTTTAAGTGGTCAGTGCTGATGAGAATATAAATATACGGATTTACGTTCCTATTATTTCTATTGAGCATAGCTACTGTGTTTTCTGGTAAATGAAAAAAAAAAAAACTTTAGAAACTGGTATTTAGTTCCAAAAACTCAGTTTATTATTAATATTACTAGTTATTATTCTTCCTAGACTAGTGGGATGCACTCGCATGACTAAATGACTATGACAATCCTACCCCTTAGCCCTTACCAATACCCCTCATTTTGCGCATTCACGTGAAGAGGTAGGGGTGTCCCAATTCTCTTAAGCTTGAAGGTGTAGGGCTAAGGGGAAGGGCAAGATTTCGCTGTCTATAATCCATAATTATCACTCCTTTCTAGCAGTACCACAACATACTTTCACATCTGACACTTGAATAGTGTCTAGTATAACATCAGTGTTGTTTTCGTGTGTTTACATAGATGAATGTGGCCATGGTGTAAACACACAGTACAGCTTATTGCCACATTATATTGTTATGATGACATGATAACGTTGCCTTCAGTGATTTCCTGAACATAAATAACATATAATAATGCAACTGTAATAACTCCACCAGTCATGATCGTCTATCTCGTACGAAGCAAGAGATTGCAATGACATATGATGCTGTGTGCAGGTGTTGTAGTGCTGTCCTATTTCTTAGGGGTAAATTTTTAAGCCGTTCCCCTTCACACTCTGTTTGAAGGGGAAGGGGTAGGGGTACAAACACAAAATTGGGATTGGGATTAGACTACTACATTGTTAAAATGGTCACAATGATAAATGACAAAAAAGGATGCATTATGCATGGCAGGCCTGTGGATGGTGATGTCACTTGGTTTGTCAAGTGCTTTTGTACATACTGAAACTGTGGAGAACTTCCATTTCCTTTTTCGTAACTTTCTGTTAATCTGCACTCGTAGTGGTGCTATTTTGTACTGAAGAAACTCTTCTGAATGTGCATCATCATGTGCACAAGAGTGAATCACCAAAAAATATTTAGGCCTAACACATAAGATGCGTGAATTCTGATTGTATCTAAAATTTCTATCCATTTGGATTACATGTTTAAACTAAAATCAACTAATCAACTTTTTGGTATTTGTTATTTATACGAAACATAAGATTCAAGATTCAATAAATCCAATGTTTTAAATGCTGCATATTAGCTTACGTATTATGTGGAGTATGGAGCTGGGTCGATTTTGCCATCAAGTCAATTTTTTTTCTCATGGAATTGAACTTATTTGAGCTGGATGTTTCTACAGCTAGCTACATTTATACCATATTCATGTCTATTAACTGATTAAATCTACTAGTATTTGATTTTAACAGATTTAAATTGATTCTAAGGAATCTGACAACGTTTAAAAAATCTGGCAAATTAAGTAAAATCAAAAGGTTACAATTTTGTTGTTCATAATAAACTACATTGTAATAAATAAATTGAATAAATTCATGAACAGTTGCTTTTCGTTACTTCCTAAAATTAAGCTTAAATCACTGTAGTCACACGGATTGATCAAATTGTTTTCACATCCTTTCTGGACTTTCAAAATGAAATTAACACGGGCTGTTAATGAAGGAAACTCATGGATTTGTGTTCCAAGAATAAATGAAAATCTTCAATGTTTGGAGCAACAGCCATTTCTGTGTGAACAAACAGTTCACAATCTGCAACTGTCTTGCCCATGTGGTGTCTGATACCACTGGATATTAACTGGAGAATCATTTTAAATATTCAAAACAAACTATTATATATATTTACTTCAAACAATCATGAATGTCCGTTCCAGATGTGTGATGGTAAGCGATGTGGTAGTGTTATGTATTTTTTGAAGAGAACATTCTGTTTTGAGAAAAGCACAGCTGAGTCTGCTACTGTGAGCATTCGAATTAGCATTATTTTACTCACTAAAACTTGTAAGCTGGTATTTTAATTAATTATTAATGTGTCTGCCACACAAGCCACAGCAAAGTTTTGCTCTTACATGTGAAACTTGTTTGAGGTTGACTGGGTGTTTTAGCAATTCACAAAATGGTTTCAAGATCCCCATAAAACTTCCCAGTCTCTCTCTTTGAGCCCTCCTGTTCACTAATCTCCCCTCTCGTCCACTTCATCCTCCACATTCCCTTTTACATTTCAACAATGTTGTCAACCATTTCCACATTGCAGCAGAGCAGAGTTTGGCTCATGTTCATCAAGTAGAGACACTGATCTCAGGTCAGATGCTGCTCTGTATGTAAAGATAACCTGATCCTCAATCAGAATGTCTGTTGTTGATTACGTGACATGTTCAGATATGCTTTTTGTGTAAATGTTGTCTTTATGAGGAATGCTTGACTCCTTCCTGTTTTTCTCAATTTATATATTTCCCAAAATCATCTTGAGCTTGTGATGCTGTTGACCCACATTTTCATTTACATATATTGTAACTTCTTTGACAGATTGTAGATTTTGGTTTGTACCACATAATTGTGTTTTAAACTTGTTAGCAACAATAATAAAAATAATAATACATGAATATACATTAATTATCTTAAACATAACCTTATTATTAATTGTTAGTGATTTTTAGCCCACCATTGAGTCTATTTATTTACTTGTGTAAATGTGTGTAAATTTTATATTTATTCAGTTTTTAAATTAATTTCAGTAATATTATTGATTAATATGAAAATGTTCATATGATTAATTAGTTTGTAATATTTTCTGTCTTTTAGTAGATATATTATATGAGAGACTTGCTTTGTTTACCAATTTTTTATGGATCTAAATGGATTTGCATTGTAAACACTAAATAAAATTAAAAAGGTACTTTTATTTTCATATATTTTGTTATTAGTTATGATATTCCCAAAATTTTTACACATAAATCTGCAGATTTTTTTACAAAAATCTGCGCAGAAATGGCAAAAAATGTCTCGGATTTTGTCTGGCCCTAGTATTACTATTATACATATCTTATTATTAAATGTTTTGAATGTAATAATAAAATAAATATAAAAACGTATTATTATTAATAATGGTCATAGTTGTAGTGCTCAGCTATAATTAAACCTTAAATTAAAACTTTAATAAATGTAATGGTGGTAGTAATAATAATAATAACAATAGTTTTAGCCTTAATTTGCTGGACATATCACTAAATGCCATAAATAAAATCTTTGTATAAAAAATTATGAAAACATTTGAATTTTCCAATCAATAAAGTTGTATTTAGATTTGAGAATTTTTTAAAAACATTTAAAAATAAATGTGAATCATACTTTATCACCTTAAATATATAAAACTGAACCATGAATAAAACTCTTAATAGAATGCAGTTTTTGAACTAGAAGTATGAAATAATTTTTTTAATGTGTGTTGATTTAGAGCCAATCAGAAAAAAAAAATCAAGGTGTCATCCTTGGTTTGAACACAAAAGGAGAAATGTAGTAGAATGTCCAGGTTGCCCTTTTACCCTACAGAAGTGGATTGGATTTCAAAAAGAAAAGAAAAACAGCTGCTATCACGTTTACCCCATCATGCTTTCTCTGTGGAGGAGATTAGCTTGTTTGTGCAAAAAAAAGTTGTTGATGCCTTGGAAAATTCCCCCTTGGTGTTAAAAGGCCTTTAAGCTGGTCTTGATTAGCTACACAATGCTAATCTGCCTGAGCGGTGTTTAAGCGCAGTAATAGCCTGTGAGAGCGTGACCTGGACGAGTGTGTGTTTAATTGGGATGGTTTCTCAACAGGTGGAGCATGTGCTGCCGCTGCTCAAGAGAGGAATAGGTATTCATCATGGCGGCCTCCTACCCATCCTGAAGGAGACCATTGAGATCCTCTTCTCTGAGGGGCTGCTGAAGGTGAGAGACCGTTAACTGCCCACAATAATCGTCATGGAACTGAAGTTGAAGATGTTGAAACTCCGTTTATTGTCTTTTTTTTAGGAAAAATTGTTTTAAAGGGGTCATATATTCTCCTTTATAAAGTGTTGATTCTGTTTGGGGGCATACTAGAATGTACTCTCTTGCTTGGTGGTTAAAAAAAAAACACATTAATTTTCACACAATTTACATTATTACAATACCTTTCTCCCCAGCCTAGAGCAGAAAGCTCAAATTCGGCATTGGTGCAGACTTCCAAAAATTAAAATGAGTTGTGATTAGTTAGCTCACCCAGTGCATTATGGGCATTGTTGTACTGCTCTCCCAACCCTCGACCATTTTGAATTTCCATAGGCTTTTCCATTGGGCCGCTTGGTGATATCACTAAAGGTGCTTCCCAAATCGCATACTTGCGCTATTTATACTACAAAATATCATAGAACAGTGCATAAGTAATGCATTCACACTGAAATATCTATTTTTTGTTATTATAAAAACATAAGTGCAGTTTGAAACCCAGAGGGAGACACTTTGGCCTCACTGCGAGAAGGTTGCTGGTCTGAGTCCTGACTGGGCCAGTTGGTGTTTCTGTGTGGAGTTTGCATGTTCTCCCTGTGTTGGTATGAGTTGCCTTCGGGTGCTCTGGTTTTTCACACAGTCCATACACATGCGCTATAGGTGAATTGAATAAACTGTGAGTGTGTAAGGGTGTTTCCCAGTACTGGTTTGCAGCTGGAAGGCCATCTGCTGTGTAAAACATTTGCTGGATAAGTTGGCGGTTCATTCTGCTGTGGCGACACCTGATGAATAGGGGCTCAGCAGAAGGAAAATGAATGAATATATACTAAGATGGTGCACTTGTTTAACTCTTAAAAATAAGTGTGGAATGTTGGACACACAACAGCCACAGCTTTGCACATGTAGCGGAAGTGCTCAAAATTGTCCTACGCGAGTGATTTACTCAAAATGCTGTTATAGTACCTCAAGGCAGGTGCTATTTGGTAGGTTGGTCATTTATTTCACTAATTTGCTTAACTTCATCTGGAAATACGATAGTGTTCCATTTGGGACGACACTAAATTCATATGCTGTGCTGTCGAGTGTGTAAGTGCATAGTGTGCTATCTGGGAAACAGTGTAAATCCCATCAAACAAGCTTGTGGTCCAAACGTTTATATTCCTGCATTTATGTATTTTTAAGCTTGTTTATCATGTCAAACAGATGCAAACAAATGAATCATTAGTTTTAAATGTCTGCCTTTTTTTTTTTTTTTTTTTTTTCATTCACAGTGTATTATAGGATAGTGAATTTTTCCTTTGTCAATGCAGTCTTTTGCCTTTGCATTTTGTCAGATCTGTATATAATTATTCACTTCAACTCTTGGTTGTTTGTTTTTATGCAACTACATCATAAGTTGGTAATATAAATATCAAATTATATATTTTTTGCTTTCATAACTTGATTTATACTCCTCTATCATCGTCTAATCTATCATAATCATCACACAATCAATGCTCTTACTCTCAAGGCATGTTTTTTTATTTTTTGTGCTCACACATTTTGAAACGTGATCTCACTTTTTGGTGTTTTTGACTAGCACCTCACTGCTCTCTCTTCCAAAATGTTCATATCTCATTTATGTCTGTGATTAATGATTTGATGTATCCTCTCTGCCTTTCTCTAGGCCTTATTTGCTACAGAAACTTTTGCCATGGGGATCAACATGCCTGCGCGAACCGTTCTCTTCACCAGCGCACGAAAATTTGACGGCAAAGACTTCCGCTGGGTAAATCACAGAAATCATCCTCCTCACATTAATCACAAATCACTTGTCCAAATGCATTTCTCTGCCTCTCCATCCTCCGTTGTGCAGAGAGGACACGAGGTCGAGCAACAGCACCGTCCAAACTGCCACGTATTGTTTTGCGTGAGTGTGAAGCAATGACTCAAGCTGTTGTGAATAAAAGAGGCTCTTGGCTTTCACTTCAGCATAGAGCGATGGGAGCTGCCATCAAAAACGTTTTGTGAGGAACATCTGGTATCCATGAGTCTGCCAGAAAATGCGCACTCAAGGTTTTAGCTAAGAGATTGCAGGCATCGAGCTCCTCTCTGGGACTTTTAGCAGTTAGATAAAACTGATCTGGGGTCGGTGGTGGGCTGCTGTAGTATATAATAGGAATGTTAGAAGTGGTTATCTGGCAAAAACAATATTTGGAGAGCTGATGGGCTGATATGTTGCATTGTTTGTGGCTGGTGCCAGATTGTGAGTAATCATAGCTGTTCCTGTATCTGAGTGTTCAGATGGAAAACCTTATCATTTGTGCAACTTCAGATGTTTCCTCTGAGCCAGATCTATTAACAACCGTGTGTTGTGGTGATTTTTGCCATTGTTGTGCATGTCAACAGAGTACATTGGTTGCTGGAAAACATAAAAGTCAATGAAGAAAAATGCAGATGAAGGGCACAGGTTTGTTAGATTGGGGTTCATTAAGATAAAAAAAAAAAGTTCTGAACACTTTAATACAAAGAATTTTAGTTTCAGCAAAAGATATATATATATATATATATATATGCATGTATGTAAATGTGTGTGTGTGTGTGTAT
>CAIGQQ010038783.1:4767207-4791679 GCA_903798035.1 Danio albolineatus | reverse complement strand
GCCCCTTCCATGAATGATTATTACATGATTCAAATTACGTTCGGCAGGTCCCGCCCCTTCCATGAATGTTTATTACATGATTAAAGTTGTGTTCAGCAGGTCCCGTCTCTACCATGAATGTTTATTGCATGATTAAAGTTTTTGCCTCTTCCATGAATGAGTGTAAGTTTAATTACTGTTAAAGTAGCATCTTGTGCATTTACAGCATAAACAAAACACTGTGGAACATAGAAACCCCACTGCTTAGAATTTTGGTAGTGTAATTACATAAAAAGATGGAACACAGAAGTATTAATGTTCACTATAGCATTGGCTATGTGCAAAGAATACGCCGAGGGGTATGGGGTATAAATTGGGCTTGAAGCTGCTTGTTTAAAAACGATCTACTGTATAAAGTGCTATGTTAAAGGGAAAGTTTACCCCCCCAAAAATTATTGTCAATAATTACTCACCCTTCTGTCCTTCCAAACCCCCTAGGTCAAATTAAGATATCTAAAATTAAATCTGAGAGCTCCCTCATCCTCCATTGACAGCAAGGTTCCGCACTCATTCAAAATCCAGAAAAATACCATAAACTTCCTCAAAACAATTCATGTTCAGTGGTTCAATCTATTATGAAGCTACAAGAATACTTCTGTCTGCACATAAAACAACCACCTATATACAAAAGAAGCAACAAAAAGTAATTGTATAAAATTTATGACTGAGATAATTAGCTTTTTTAACTGCCTTTTTTCACCCCTATAATTTTATTTGTATGCCTTTGTTGTTTAGAGGTAAATGCCCCACACATAAATACACGTTCATCTAAATTACTGTTAATAATTGGAAACAACAGTTTACCCCTAAAAAGTGACTGTTATCAGGACCTCAAGCTCAATGAATCTCAAACTGATTTCTGATGATTTCTGTTTGTGGTTGTAGGAATGTGCCAAGCGAATTGCTAAAGTATCTGCAGAGGCCAAGCTGGATGTGGACGAGGACAGTTACTTGAACCAGTTCCGTCCGCACCTGATGGATGTGGTCTACACCTGGGCCAACGGCTCCTCCTTTTCTCAGATATGCAAAATGACAGACGTATTTGAAGGTAACAGCTCCCAACAAAAACAACTTGATTCATTGCGCAATATCTCTAGCTTTAACTGTCACACATTTTCCAATGTATTTATGATTCAATTTAAGTCAGTCATTTCTTTACACTTTTCATCCGTAGTTCCCAAAAATGACTTATTTTCGTACCCAATGTTTCCCAGAAATGAACAAATGTAATTAGTTTGGAGAATACTAGGAGTCAGCGATGTTGTAGTTGGTCCTGACTTCATAAGTACAGCATGAGGCATGTTGGGAAATGAAAGCGTTTAATTTTTCTTCAGTGCGTCTTCTCCCTGAAGCCTCTACTCTGAGAATTGGCCTTGTCCATGGCATGACGTGAGCCTCGAAACACAGTGCTCATGTGTTGCTGTCAAGCAAATCCCCGATCTGTCCCTGCTCCAGCTCCTGAGTGAGCTTTTGGCTGTGTTCTTGTACATTAGCAAACGCTGAAGCACTTCTAGTAATAAATTGTAACAAGGGAGAGATGTTTTTATAAAAATAAAAATAAATCTTTTTTTCTGACCCTACCTTCACCTCTGGAACAGTCTTATTGGAGATCTTAACCTGATGGCAGTAAAAACCCCTGTGTTGAAAAACATTGCTAACACAACTGGACATTGCAACTGTGTGTTACAAGAATTGGAAATGAGCGTATGTGGCTGGTATGTAGCAAGCACAGGGATGACCAACACTTCCTCTTCTCTTTCTCTCTCTCTCTTTCTCTCAGGCAGTATTATCCGCTGTATGCGCAGACTGGAGGAGCTCTTGAGGCAGATGTGCCAGGCAGCAAAGGCCATTGGAAACACAGAGTTGGAGAATAAGTTTGCAACCGGTAGGACACTAAACCTTTGCTGATTCAGTTAAACAGAGCCCCATGCACACAGTATACATTATAGTGTGGCCAGATTAGATCACTTGACTGGTAAACCTTCTTGGAAAGATTGAATTTTTGATTGCATTCTGAGAAACTGGACGCGAGATGTAGGATTACAAAAGAAGATGCAATCTCAAGGCCATCTCAGTAACGGAGATGTTTTGTATTTGAGTTTTAGTAGACCTCCGTACCTCAGGGAGCATACCTAAATTATACTTATAATGTCTGTTTTGTTAAACTAGATGTAATTCAGGTGGTTATTCATAAACATATCTACATAAAACTGGGCATAACATTTTTGGCCAATCTTTTCATATTATATACCCTGTTTAAGTTTTGCAGAATTTTGATGCAAACTCATTAGCATGCTGCTAAGCTTAAATAATTAAATTATATTGTGCTTTAAGCTCTAAAAGTACGTTATCAGTTTTAGCATGCAGAGCTTATAAATCAAAATTGATATCTGAAGAGTTTGGCATTAGCAAGCTAATTGACCCAGTATTAGTAACAATCTGTAGATTTAAAATTGATTCCAGTCGAGTTGTATTTTAGGATGTTCTGTTGCTAATAATTGATGATCAACAATGAGTTCTAAGTGCTAAACTAGATAAGTGTAAACTTAGAGTTTAAATTTAGATGTTACCATGTTGCTAATCTAATTAAACAGTAATTAGCTAGCAAAACCTAATCCTAAATCAATTCCAATGATAGTCAGACTAACTACTTCAACAGTAGCCAATCCAGTTTGCTAAGAAATGCATATTTTTCATTTAATTCCAGTGTGATTTGCTTGTTAGCGTTTTGCTAAGCTAATGGTGTTTGATTCGAGAACCACTATCTCTTTCTGATTAGTTTACAATAGAGGTTTATGTTAATGTGCTGCTAAGCTAATTAGAAAGTAGTAGATGAGAAAATAGTTAATTCATTCCATTTTATCAATCTGTTTGTCTTGATTTTTCTTTTTTTTTTTTATAAAAAGAGTTGACAAATCTAGCGGCAGCCCATTTTTTTTATTGCTTAAAGTGTTGTCAAACTAAACAGCGCATCAGTTTTTTGAAACAGAGCTTTGCTTTTAAGCACACTTTGATACTTTTCCAGTTATATCACTGTTTTGAGTGCTTCATTTAAACTAAATGTTCTTGTTTTTCCACAGGTATAACAAAGATTAAGAGGGATATTGTGTTTGCTGCGAGTCTTTACCTCTAAATCCTGAGACGCCCTTTTTTCTGGATGTTATTTTTGCATAAAAACACAGCAGGACAGTAAAGACATGGAACATCATTATTTTATTTGTGTTCGTCAACGAGCATAATGGGGTTTTGTTTTTTTTCTCATAAAAGCGCAACATTATTGTACATAATTTTATCAATTTTAATAAAAAAACAGTCTGTATATTGTTTTTTTTTTTCTTTTTCATACAGATAAAAAATTGCTTCTGTCGTGTGGTTTAATAGAGGTACATTTATATTAGTTTTCAGAGATACACAGGAAGCTGTTGTAGCAGCAGAAGCAGTCCAGCCAAGGCAATGTGGAACAGCGTCCATAAAGAGACCCCTGGAAAGGGATCTGGAGAACATTGAAAGCAAGGTTACATTCACAGGTTTCCACCCTAGTGGTCTGGCCTCGTAGTGGGTTGCAAGCCGAAACCCCATCCCATCAGCGGAGGTTCTTCAAAGCTTAGTTTGGGTTGTCGTAATGATTTCCATTTGTGGGTGTTTCTTGTAAGGTGGTGTGCGGGATCTCTGTCTCTTTCTGGGGTTCCACTTTCTTCTTGAAGAAGTCTGACACACAGAAAACCTGTGGAAGGTGAGAGAATTGAGTGGTTTTATATTTAACAAGTTCATTCAGTGCTTGTGGTGTACTACGACCTCTATGCACAAGTCAATATTTATTGCTGACAAGAAAAAAGTTTTGTTTTTGTTTTTTCCTAGAAATTGAAATGCAATCTGTGCTGTAGAGCTTTCTCTAAGCGGGAGTTGTTCAATGTCATACAGTGCATCAAAAACTCTAAGTATAGATTTGAGGATTTAGCTGAACAAATCTTTCAGGTATTTAGCTGAATTTAGCATTTTTATTGAATACTTTAAACAGCACTCTAATGATAAAAGTATAACAGCAAACAAACATTTTATTCTGTCTTCATGTGTTTGTTCAATCACCACTTGAATCCATTTGAAAGACCTCTTGAAAATGAGAAAAATGTGGATTGCCATAACTTGTCAATGGTGGTGTAACATTGGCTGGGTCTGAAATGACATGCTTCCATACTATATAGAATGCTAAAAACAGTATGCGAGCCGAGTAGTATGTCATGCGAGACATACCCGGATGACTTGGTACTTCTGGTGAGATTCTGAAGTGTGCATCAGATGCATGCTATGCTATCCCATGATCAGGGCCAGATGGAATCTGCGGACATTTTTTGCTATTTCTGCGGAGTCTTTTGTTAAAAATCTGCTGATTTATGCAGAATGATTTTAGGAGTATCATAACTAAAAATTTAATATATGAAATAAAAAGTAATAACTTTTTAACCTATATTTAATGTTTACAATGTGAATCCAATTATATCCACTTTATTTAATAAACAAAGCAACTCTCTCGTATAAAATCACTTGTAAAAGACAGAAAATAGTACTTTACAAACTGTGTTGTAAATAAACCATATGAATATTTTCATAATCAATATTTTTACTAAAATTAATTTGAAAACTGAATAAATATACATTTACACAAGTAAATAAACAGAATCAATGATGGGCTCAAAATCTGCGCGCGCAGATTCCGTGTGGCCCTACCCATGATGCACCACTTAATTGATTAATTGCACAGCCCTAGTGGCAAAGACATACTGCATTTCATAACGAACAAATTGACTTCAAGAAGTATTGCTATTTACCACAAAGTTCTAACATTAGAAAGACAGGCATCGTTCAACCCTGTATGCTGCTCCGAATCTAAAGAGACAATAGTAAGTACGTTTACATGGACACCAATAATTTGATTTTAATGCCATTAAGACAACACTCTGATTAGGAGTCCACCATGTATACGGTGATTTTTGATTAGTTTAATCTGATTAAGGTCATAATCAAATTAAGACATGTGGAGTATGTCGATCTTGGTCGCAGTTTTGACGTGCAGTACAGACATGTAAACACCTTAAACTATTACTGTCATGTAGGACTTTTCGCTGCGTTTTGTGACAGGATAGTCCACATACACGTCTGTTTGACACTCTTTTCACCTACTGAGTCAGTGAAGACCACAGACACCTGCATCGTGAAATGCGAAGGCCTTTTTTTTTTCTTCCATTCAGCATGCGGTATGAATTTCCATTAAAACAACACTCTTCCAGCAGTTCAGAGTTTATCTCATTGTCACGGGGTGCATGGATGAAATGTTCACGAATTAAAGTGAAAGCGCCAAACTGCAGTTTAAGTCGACAAATTAAAAATGAAACACCCAAAATTACATGAAGCTCCAGAGGAAATGCGGACAGTGCGGTGACGCTAATTGAATTATGTGCTATAACATGTAAAATGCGATCATGTAATCTTATTGTTGTCTTAATTCGATTATTGATGTCCATGTAAACATAGTTACTGTTGTGATTTTTGACCAAACCACTTAGTTCTAAAAATATATATATATTTAGGGGGATTTTTCATCTCTTGACCATTAAGTGGCATTAAACCAAACTGCACAGGTGTCTCCTGTCTTGATTGTTGTAGTATTAAAATGTATTTTCTCTCTAGCACTTACAGTGGAAACGTTTTTAGCTAAATGCAAGTTTAGACAAGTGGTGGCGCTAGAGGGACTGAGTTACAGACTCCTAGTCTGCTGTGGTTGAAGTTCAGATTGTCCTCTATTCATGTGCCAAATTTCATCACTATCCAACTAACGGTTCTTTAGGCTGCCATAGACTTAATAGCAGGAGATTTGATTATGCTGGGATTTCCTTCAACTTAGCAGAATCCACACTGACCTTCTGCAGGCAAACATGAACTGTTTAAGAAGTCACTCACCACTAGTAAAGCCACGATGGCTCCTTGTATGAGGCCTGTGAGTACGTCACTCCAGTGGTGTTTGTAGTCTGACACACGGGACAGACCGGTATACACAGAAGCAGCAATCAGGAAGAACTGGAGTGTGGGGCGGAGGAGCCGTGCCCATTCGGCTTGCATTCTTGCTTGAAGATAAAGCTTTGACAAAGAGAAAGGTTGTTCAAACTCATTGCAATGTGTGAGAGAAAAATAGTGCACATGATCATCACCGTTATAATGTATCCATGTTGATCAGGTTCCCATTCTAGCAAGCAATCCTGTGCCTCGTTTTTGAAGTTAACTCATCAAAAATTCTGGCATGACGCACTAAAACCACGAGTCAACCACACCACCTTCTCATAGGAAACACTTCCTTTAGCAGGAACCAACTTGAGTTAAGTTGGCCAACACTATGCCTCCAGATGATGCTTAAATATTAATCATTATGCTATTGCGTTACAGGTCTTGTTGTCAAAATCATTACTCATTTAAAGGTTTGATAGAATGACCCGAGTAGAACGATGGTTCACAGGCAAAACAAGGTCTGTTTAACCACTGTTGCGTGTAGACGCGCGTTTGTGCAACCCTAAAATCAGAGCTGGGATTTGTTTGGCAGCTCTGTAAACACAAACTTAAGGCTTGACAAGTTGATGGGAAGAAATCCTCATGCTTGGGCGGAGGTTCCCAGAAATGTTCACAAGTGCGCACAAACTCAATCATTTCTTGGTTGGATTTTTGTGCTTGTAATCTTATCTCGGTTTTAAAAATAATTGTGGTTAGGTAGTTCATTTCTATATCGGTGCTCAGATACTTCTGTAGCCAAAAAATAATGTCAGTGTTATCTTTGTTGATGAACGTTGACCTCTTTGTCTGATATGTTTATGGCAGGGTTCAACCGTACACTGAACTTTAGCACAAACGTCCTTTAAGTTTGTAGTCTCATGATAAGATTATGGCTGGTTGTGTTTGCCAACAAGGATTTAATGGAGGTGACTGGGAGAACTGACACAATCAATGCACAGCATTGCAGACAGCGGGTGTTTTCCAATGGAAAAGTCAATCGAGTGTTAATAAACCATTTCCTGGTCACTTAGAACTGATCGTGCTCGCGACTATAAAAGTTTAGCTTGGTTTTAGATTATGTAACACACTGTAGTTTGGTTTAACTGATTATCAAAGGACATCAATACAGTATGTACAATGTGGTACAAAAAATACTCAAATCTTGAATAGCTCACCTTAAAGGGACAGTTCACCTGAAAATGACCTCATCATTTATTCTCCCTCATGTGGTTTTTTTATTTCTTTGTATATCTTTCTTATGTTTTTTTAACATAAAAAAAGAAGATAATCTGAAGAATATTTGTTGCTGCCACCAATTGACTTCCATAGTATGGAACAAAATCCAATGAGTGCCCTTTTATGCTCAACAGGTGGTGGTAAAGCATTTATATATGTAAAGCATAATAAAAGACACTTACTGCCAGGAATAACATGCAGTACATGGAGAACGAGGAGTGGCCCGAATAGAATGAAAGTCTGTAAAAAAATAATAATAATAAACCAATGAGCAATGCAGATATAGTGTTGAACTTTTCCATGTAGACATGTGCATGTGACTTCATTCTTTAAGTCAAAGTTGACATTTGTTTTGCAACTCTGTAAACAGACTAAGAATTGGTGAACATTGCTGGAATGAAATCGTACCATTGAACCCTGTGCTGGGGAAAAGTTAGCATCTGTCCCATGAGAACACAAACACACCCTTTTCCGGGTGATAAAGCCATGCTCTGGGGGTGGAAAGACGCGTGTTGAGCGGTGGGGGTCGGGGCAGGGGAAGCACGGAAAGCATTGAAGAGGGAGGGTGGTCTGGCTATCTGTTAGGCTTTTGTGTTCCTGTTTACTCAAGCTTAAGCCACTTGTCGACTAGCAGTATCCACCTAATGACTGACGGTAAATACAACTGGAACCACTCAAGCAGTAGAACTGCCCTAAACTCATCCGACTCCAATGCAAACACGCTCCGTTCCATTGATCTACTTAAAAGCAAAGTTAATGAGATCCGGGCAGTGTGCAAGATATAATGAGACCAGATCTTAATGTTCCTCTTTGCTGATTGAATTACAGCTCGGGTCATGAGACAAAGTAGATCTTAATTGATTTATCTTTGAGGCAGGATGTTAGAATAAAGCAGACTACATATCCTCAATGTGCTCCATCTCCATTAGGACAAAAGTGCACTAGAGGGAGTTAAAGAATGGAAGATCTGCTTAGGAGTTTAAATCATTCATATCTGGACGACCCGCCGGCTCACAAACAAATACACTAGCGAGAAGACCCCCTTTTCCAGAGAAGCAAACACCCATGTGAAATGGGATCTGGTTATTCTTGGCTGCACTTTATTTGTTCTATTAATGGCATCGTCTCCTAGGCAAACACTGGACAACCACTAAAGAGGGAGACGAGAACCACACCTACGATACACGAGAGCATTCTGAGAGGGCCTGGGATAGCACTGGCCTTGAGTCTAGCCCAAGAACCCAAACACAAACCCAGCATGCTATCAAATGGCTGACCACAGGATTAGAGACCACTACACCGTGTGAACCACAGATTTCCACCAAGAGCCTGGGTGGCCAACAGTGTGGACAACTGACAGGTCCACAGTAAACAATTCATTTTGATTGTATTGAGGGAGTTTATTCTTAATGCCAAATACAACCAACTCACGGCACCCTTGAAGACTAACTGAAGTGGTTCTGCTGATTGAACACCTTCCAGTTAATCCCTTCACAAAATTCCATGTAAGATCCATCTGTCCAAAAAAAAAATTAATTTCGAGGGACAAGCTTGTGTAATAATGAATGTATTTGCGGGCTAGAATTTTCCAGTGTGGAACCACATTAAAGAATTAATGAGAGAGATTCCCATTTCCACCTCAAGGACAAACTTTCCAGTCTTGCAACAGCTCTTCTAACCAAAGAAAGATGCCCAGTTGTGCGTGGAAATTCAGATTCAACACTGCAGAGTTCAGTGTCAACACATCTGCTGGTTTTCAGGTATCTAGTGAGCCGAGAAACCTTAAGTTGGTTCAGATGTGTTTAATTAGGGCTACTGGTAAACACTGTAAAAGTCGGCTCTGTACACTCTCAGAAACAAAGGTATGCGAACTGTCACTGGGGTGGTACCTTTCCAAAAGGTACACATTTGTACCTAAAGGGTCCATATTAATACCTCAAGGGTACATATCAGTACCTAATAAGTACAAAAGTGTTCCTCTTTAAATTTGTAGGAACTAATATATACTTTTGAGGTACCAATATGGACCCTTTAAGTATAAATGTGTACCTTTTGAAAAGGTACCACCCCAGTGACAGCTCACGTACCTTTATTTCTGCGAGTGTAGGATCAAGACTGGACGTCCCTGCAGTAGAGGGTTGATAAAGTCCATGTGAAGCTGCTGTAGAACTTTCTTCCAGTATGATGATGTATTTTCAACTGAAACTGAACACTGAGTGAAGGTGGAGTTTTATTTTTGCCGCTCCTCTCACCTTTGACCTGCACTTTCATCATCAGAGGACTGTAGTTGCAGAGTGGAAGCAAATGGTTACATTTTTCATTTTTTTTTCTTCAGTGGATTAACTTGCACAGATTAATCGCTCACTTCAAAAATAATAATTGTGTGCTCATAAAATAAATATTGTAAAAATACATTTATTTTATGTGGATTTTAAGGAAGGGTTTGTTAAATCCAGTTCTGGTATGCCTCTTCCTCAACACTTATTCCCAACTCTAAACACACCAGAACCAATTAATGACTTCAGGGTCGCACAGGCTTCATTTATTCATTTTACTTCAGTTTAGTCTCTTATTTATCAGGGGTCACCACAGAAAAATGAACCGCTAACTATACCAGCATATGTTTTACACAGCGGATGCCACAAAATCGATTCCAGCCACAACCCAGTACTTGGAAACACCCATACACACTCATTCACACAGGCACTAATGCACCAGGGCCAGTTTTGTTTACCCAATTCACCTATAGCGCAGGTCTTTGGACTATGGGGGAAACCGGAGCACCAGTAGGAAACCAACGCAGACACAGGAAGAACATGTAAACTCCACACAGAAATGCCAACTGACCCAACTGGGACTCCAACCAGCGACGTTCTTGCTGTGAGGCAACAGGGCTAACCACTGAGTCACCATGCCCAATCGCAGAATCTTCAGACATGTAATTTAGGCAGTTTTGCACTGGGTAGTTATAGGAACTAGTCACAGGTGATGACCATTTCAGGAACTCTGAATCGATGCATGCCAGTTGCCAGCAACATCAAGCATAGCATTCAAGAACTGCTTAATCGACACCGTTATTAACCTTGTCTTAGTTTTGTGTTGGGAGTTTTGTGATAATGCCAAGTCATGCAGCTAAAAGAGAAAAACTGAGGACTGAGAGATGAAAGAATTAATTAGAACTTGTGCTACATATGCCCCCGGTTTCACAAACAAGGTTTAAGGCTGGTCATGGATTAAATTGAATGTTTGAGCTATCTCACCTGAAAATAACTTGCAGTGAGATGTCTTAAAATATGTCAGGGTCATGTTTTTGTCTCCAGGTGCACACCAGTAATGTGTTTTCTAAGGCAGATTTTATAAATGTGACTTAAATAGTCTAATTTAAAGGCCCTGTTTCCACTAATGCGTTTTCGTTTTAAAACCCATAAGTTTTGCTACGGTTACGCCATCCATCCACACTACGCCAGAGTTTTCGAGCCCCGAAAACAGAGCGTTTTGGAAACGCTGGAGAGGCCGTTCTCATTCTAAAACGCTGCTGCTCCGTCTCAGTGTGGATGGGGGAAACGGAGACATCTGAAAACAGAGCTGTGGCTGCTGAGATTCGCTACTAGATTGGGGCTTTTGGGTCATTGCGTATCCTTCCCTTATTCGTCAAGCCCCTATCACATGACTATAACGCCACAGGAAGACGGCAGACCAGCCTTCACTGTAAACAACAACATGGACTCAGAAATGGGAGCGTTGTTTGCACTATTGTCCGGTTTAAGGCGCCATTGTGCAGTTAAACTCTGCCTTTACTACAACAGCTGCATATATTCACAAGAGGCAAGCCACTGTTCGAGCACTTGCTAATCGCTCGCGTTTCAAGCGGCGTAAGCCCTATTTAGAACGACGGTTTTGGGTTACGGTTTTGGCTTTCTTTGCAACGCGTTCATCGTTCAATCAGCGTTTGTTGACTAACAATAACCAAATGCCAAGCGAGACACATGCTTCCTGTTTATACTTGAACGGGCATGCCCAGAGTGCGTGAATGGTCATGTGATATACGTATTTGGTGGAGTAGTGTGTACAGAGATATGTTCCGAAACGCTGGGTAAAACGCTAGTGTGGACGCGGATCGTTTTCATGCTAAAACGCTGTTTTAAAACTAAAACACACAAGTGTAAACAGGGCCTAAGGTCTAGTCCTGGCTTAAGCTAAGCCCTGTTTGTGAAACTGGGCCATAGAGTCTAGAAAAACAACAATGCTTCAGACAAGTGCAGCAGGTACATGCTAACATTAGCTCTCTGTAAATCTTGTTACACGTTTAAACACTGTACCAATTTCTCCACAGCAAACATGGAAAAGCAAGTACTTATGCAAATAGTTCTATGAACTAGGGATTGTACCTTTAGTGTGAAATCCCTGAAGGTAAAGAATAACTAGTATCTCAATATCAGATGTTACCTACCTTCCCTCATTGACCACGGTTTGGTCCCCAGTGCAGACAAAGTCTTCAATGTAAGCCCCTCCAGTGCAGTTGATCTTTGACCAATCTGGTTTGCACACATCCAGGAAGTGTGGCCGCAGTCGGCCAATGGAATACTTGGCAATGTCAGTGAGTGATTGGCTCATAGCGGCACCAAATACAAAAGTGCCAATGGCCTTATAGACACAGGCCACATAACCGTTGCAGAAAGACTTTGATTTGATGCGGTTTAGATATACTGAAAGGCACTCGCCTATGATCATCTGTGAGAGGAAGCAAAGAAGTGTTACTTTTCTTTCATCTGTTGGGAAGGTCAACAAATTGATCACAATTAACCATGCATTTGCAATTCAGAAGATTGATTTGAGGATTGTTTCTGAATCCTATTAGGATGTCCACAAGTACAAGAACAGAAGACAAGATCCAACCGTAGAAACACTTGACAATGCAGCCCACAAAGATATTTTTATAAAACAGTCACCCATGTTCCCGCCTCCTCCTTTAGAGGGTATCCCTATGGTCCATAGTCAGTTTGACTCTAACAAGGCCACATCTAGTCTTTACAAATGATGTTCTGCTGTTAGTTTGGATTTTTGTCCTCTCAAAGACTTTTACAATGAATGAAGTACACACAAGTATAACTTACTAAATGGACTGTACTTCCACCACTCATCAAATGGTAATTGGTGTGTATGTACGGTCTACTGTACGTATACTGTATGTCTTTTAATACAGCTACAAAAAGGAGCATCTGTTACTGTAGTTTAGAGGATTATCAATCATAGAGCTTTTATGATGGAATTTATTAAATTATTTTCACTTGAATATAAATTGATTTAATGGATATGTGCTGATATGTGTGAGCTGAACATGGGTGACTGTGAGGTTCTATAGAGTTCATGTACAGTATGAACGTGTAAATATTTATACAGGAAATGTTAACCATAATTGGTAACCTCAGCTTAAACATTTTTAAACACACAACATATCTAATAGCCTTTAAAGGACAAGACTGAATTGTAGATGCTTTCACACAAGATAAAAAGCCTGCATTACAGAAACAGTTATGAGATGTAACCACAGACACAGTCTCCCACTTTCAGCCTAAACATCTCGCCATCAGACTTTCTGTGGTAGATGGGCTTCTATGGGAAAATGTATGTGGGTAGACTATCAGAAGACGAGCTGTTTCAGTTGACTTTAACACTACTCAAATCAGTCATTTTTTAAGGAATGGGAAGTGTAAAATAGATTTTTTTTATTTCTTATTGTAAACCCATTTGACAGACCATTTGTTGAACATAACAGAAGTTCTCAAGAACCCATAGCTTCTGGGAGGTATTAAAATGAACCACTTTGATGATGGACTTTAGCTAAGGGATTTTAGAATGACCAAAACAACATTTCAAATGTTTTACAATGTGGTTGGTCCAATGGTTTGTCCATTAATGCCATCATGTCCATTTTTGTTACCACATGGTCTGTTAAAACAAAATCATATGACTTTTTTGATGCCCATGCTGGAATATATTTGGTAAATGTTATTCAATCGTAAGTTATGCACATTTTTTTCTAGTTTTTCTTAGTTGTGCACCTAAATTTTAACATTCAAAGCGAACATAAAATGGGTGGATGAAACATAGCTATACAGTCTCATTCATTAAGCGTCCACACACTATGAATAAGAGGAAACACTCCTAGGTCTATTTTGACCACTTCTGGTGAATACTGCCAAATAACATTTCTACAGAATGACTCCTATTGTGTTCAACAGAAGACGGTACGTCACAGATACGCAACTACACTAGAATAAGCACATGTTTGTACTTAAGTGGACTTTAGGTTTAACCTAATATATCTACAGGACTTTATGTACTTTGAACTGTGGTTAGATCTCAAAGCTGTTTCTCAAGCTGGCACGAGAACAGTCGTACTGACCAGGAAAGCACGCAACAAACATTACAGGCACAATGAGAGGAGAGAAAGATACAGAAATGGGGTAAGATGCTAGTACAACAAACAGGTGGGCACTTACAGTAAGCAAAGTGACAGGAATCATAACTCCTCCTAATAACTGATAGGATATGGTGTCTTCTTTATAGGGGTACTTGATCGAGTCATCGTTACAGAAAAATCCCCGTTTGAATGATTTGTGTTGTATTGTGAGTATTGCAAATGGGAGTCCAACTAGCAAACAAAAAAAAGCAGTGAGAGAAACAAAAGGTTAACAGAGTGCCGTCGGTAGCCCCAATTCAACTAAATGACTTTCTCTTTGGGGAGGTGCTCATACAGAAAGAAAAGCTGTGAGTTAGACACAGAATTAGACATACTCTTACAGAAAAAGAACATGAACTTCACATGTTAAAAATCACATGTATAATATGTGAAAATTGTAATAATAAATGTAATGATAGCGCATGTAAATATAGCGCATGTATCGTGTATGGCCCAAAGCACTTCACAATCATGAGGGGGGTCTCTACACTCCACCATGAGTGTGCAGCCTCCACTTGGATGATGTGACAGCAGCCACAGGACTACAGCGCCAGAGCGCACACCACACACCAGCTATTGGTGGAGTGGAGAGACAATGATAGAGCCAATTCGGTGAATGGGGATGAATGAGTAAGGGCCGATGGAGGGAATTTGGTCCCATGGGATATTTTTAATGACCACAGAGAGTCAGGACCTCGGTTTAACGTCTCATCCGAAAGACGGCGCTCACTGACAGTATAGTGTCCCTTTCGCTTAACTGGGGAATCAGGACTTAGGACCGCAGGTAGAGCGCCCCTGCTGGTCTCACAAACATTTCCAAAAGCAACCTAGTTTTCTCTATGTGGTCTCCCATCCAGGTACTGACCAGGCTCAGCCCTGCTTAGCTTCAGTAATTAACTGGTCTTGGGCTGCAGGGCGATATTGCTGTGCTTTTGAAACTTGGATGACATGAAAAACAATTCACATGTGATTTTAACATGCACGTGAAGCCCATGCGGTTCTTATATGAGAGTTTCAACTTTAACACATGATGAACAGAGTTAGCAAGTATGTGGTGTTGCAGCCTGGGCTGAATTTTGCTACAAGTTGCATTAAAATAGCTGGACAATTGTTTTAATGCATGCTTTATTGTTTTGTTTTAATACCGCAGTGGTTTTGAGGTTGAGATGGGAAGTGGAACTTGTCAAAAATAGCTTAAACAATTCAATGGCACGCTATGAATGATTTCTAGACCACATCAACCTCTCGGGTATTTGTATATATTATCAAATTAATGGTGTGAAATAATACTTCTTTTTTCCAGGCACTGTTCACACCTGAACTGACAATTGCTCATGAGATGTGATAGTTTTCCATCATTATTTAATCAAAAAAAATCAATGTACCAGTTGATCATAATTAATCTTTGTAACTCCATATTGCTAAATGTTGTCTAGTTTTTATCGCCACATTCTCTGAACACACCCACAATAAATCGTCTCGAACTCTTATTGATGATAATTGATTTTGAGTTGCTAAAAAACTCCCTAAAGTGCATTTCCCCTGATTTTTCACACCATCGTGTTATAAAAGAGCTCTTAAAAGCTGCTTCACCACAGTTAGAAACATTAAAATGGCAACATAAACATCACAAAAGGTGCAGACAGGGCGACTGTGGTAAGACGCCACCGCTAGAAGCTTTACAAGCCTGTCCCCATGATGGTTACTCAAGCGTGGCAGCGAAGCATGTGGTAGAGATTAAGACATTTACTCGACATGCAGTGAATATGGTCTGCTGAGTCGTTGGTGTGCGTGTAAATGCTCAATCCACTAAGAGCTGATATCAGTCATGTGGATCAGAGCAGGTTACCCGGCGACACCGAGGAGGGCTCCTAGCGTTACACCGTATCTTCTTGCTATCTCTGGTGGAAGCTGCATTGTCATGGTCTGTGATGCGCTTGCTGAACGTATGGGATTTCAGAGTCATTAGAAACACTGGTATAACGTTCATGCCGCACGGATCGGTGCTTCAGATCATGTGTGTGTGTGTGTGTGTGTGTGTTTTGCCTGCTCTGGCTTGGCAGGCAAATGGATGCTGAGGGTTGCTTACAAAGAGGTCAAACCCAAACCTTGGCCTATGGGCAGTTTGAGGTTTTCTCAAGATTGAGGCTTATGGGAAAAAAAGCCATACATCAAGGAATGCTTTTGGAGAGTTGTTTTAGAGGTGAAAGTATGCCATCTGTGCTCCAGAAGATATCAACCGCATTCCCGACAGATCAAAACATCCTAGATCTGCCTCCCATTTTATTGACATTATCTGCATAATCTTGCACGATAACAGTTTTGGTTCACCATAATTTCAAAAAGCATATTGACTGAACATGATTTTTTGATTTATGCTACTTCAAATGTTGAGGAAGTGGTGGGTAAACCCAAGGATCCTTTCATGATGAAAACCACAAACTCTGCCCAATTTGCAGCTAGATCTAAATAAAGTAGTAGATTGAAGCAGGGTGTGTTTAAATATGTTTAGAGCCAAAACTATTTCAAACCTGATCTAATCTAAATGAGCTACTTAAGGCAACTTTTCTTGTACTTGGTGGACATCCTTGGCTAAGAAGTTAATGAAAAGCAACATGCCCAGGCTTTCCCTAAACAAAGGGAACAAAAACATCGCTCGAATGCAACAGAGTTGCCAAAACTGGCTGTTTGTTTCCTGACAGACACAGTGTCTACAACAGACACATCATGACATGTCATAACTACAATACGGTCTACACTGGAAGTGCATTGGCCCTTTTGTTCCTCATTGCGATGATATTCATTATTCATTGTAATTATAACGACTCTTACAAAAACATTTGATCTCCTGGTCTCTTGTCTGTCATCATTTCTTTTTAACTGTAATTTTTATTACCGAAATTCTATTGTTTGTATCTATGATAACGAATTATTGAAGATTATACAGTGTTATTTCACATTTGATTTGTCAATTGTGTACCCAAATACTGTTAGACTCCATAATAAAAAAACAGAAAACATACAGTTGAAGTCAGAATTATTAATCCCGCCGAATTATTAGCCCCAATTTTTGTTTAATGGAGAGAAGATTTTTTCAACACATTTCTAAACATAATAGTTTTAATAACTCATTTCTAATAAGTGATTTATTTTATCTTTGCCATGATGACAGTACATAATATTTTACTAGATATTTTTCAAGATACTTCTATACAGCTTAAATTGACATTTATAGGCTTGGTAACAATTTATGTTAATGGTCAATTTGAGTATTAGTAGACTGTCTGGTTAATATCTGTTGATACAGACATTCAACAGACATTTAACTCACTATAAGAAACTTTGCAAGTACATGTCAACTTACAGTCAATCTATAATCTAATGAGAATTAGTTGGCATGTAGATGCAATGCAACTTAAATTCAACAAACGGACCATCAAAATAAAGTGTGACCGCAGGCTTAACTAGGTTAATTAGGTTGACTTGGGCATAACAATAGTTTGTTCTGTAGACTATCGAAAAAAATATAGCTTAAAGAGGCTAATATTTTTTACCTTAAAATGTTTTTAAAAAAAAAGTATTCTAGCCTAAATTAAACTAATAGGACTTTCTCCAGAAGAAAAACTATTATCAGACATACTGTGAAAATGTCCTTGCTCTGTTAAGCATCATTTGTGAAATATCTAAAGAAGAATAATTCTGATTTCAGCTGTAGTTTATTTAACTTTTTTGCTCCACTGTAATTATGCTTTTAATTTGTTTAATATATTTATGCATTTTTCACTCCCCTATGGAATTATCCTAATCAATCTAAATGAATTAATTCTTTACAAATAGAGCTATGCAAGCTATCTGGTGAAATTCATACACATCACAGGAATACTAAGTGATGTTTCAAAACTAATTTCGAGAGGAGCACGTGATATGACTGATCACAGCTGGACTCCCATCTATAATCATTAGTAAGCCAGTCGGATTAATCCAAATTCACTTTAAATAGCCCATCTAGGATTACTCCCTTTGTTTTTGAAGAATCCCCCCTTCCACCCCATCTCCCCCTTTTCCTTCTTTACCAGAGGGAGCTCTTGAGAACTACCTGATCTCATACCGCCTTACATGCTCATCGACCAGGTGGGAGCCCTGGACTCAATTATCCCTCTGAGCTCAGGGTTTTCTCGCGGGACAGCATGCCCGATAATATTATCAAGCAATATCTAAGTGCGAACTCTTGAAATAATATCACAATGTCACTTTTTTTTTTTGCAAACTCTTGTTGCCCTACTGAATATAAAGAATGAATGCAAGTAAATAAAGAAATAAATCTGATAATAATATGAAGTGTTTTTACAAACTGTTTTGCTGGACATTTAAAGTGGGACGGAAATTTCTCAAGTCTCATTAGAGTGAGAAAATAATGATTTTCCATAGCTATCCCTTTCATAGTATCATTCCTTTGCTATTATAAAAGAACCATACAAAATCAAGGATTATTTTTTTTATTCGACCCTTGCTAAAGTGTAGCTTTTAACACAGAGTTGACTTGAAGCATTACTGCATTACTGTTACTCCAGCACTTCCAGCATAGACAAGCGAATAGATGACAGCCGTCTCGCAAAATTAGACCTCTCAAAGCAGTCACACAAATGACTTGAACAGCTGCTTTCAACCCGACCAATAAAGCTCCATTGAATTGGCCCTTTGCACCTGTTCACTGGTCAAAAGTCACGTTGAAACAGCTGCTGTCCAGTGTCCATTTGACTGTTTGCTCGTTTGAAACAAAGAGACCGTAAATTCAATAGCCCATTAAACTCAATTTAAACACCCGAGCGCACTACAGACTAGGGAAGACACTGGGCATGTCTATGTGCATGTCTATCTAGGATTTACTTACACTACATATGGGAAGTGTGAAGCCCACTGTGTAGAGCACAGTGGAGGTGACTGTGCTGTTGTGGAAAGGATAGCTGATGCTTTCATCATTACAAAAAAAGCCCCGCTGATAGGGTTTGATTTTACCCAGGTTAAACGCTGCAAGCGGGAGGCCAGCTGTAGATGAAGAAGGGTTAACAATGGGTTAACAGATTGATAAAGGACCTACTAACCAATCCAACGCAAGGACTGACTCCCAGTGTCGATGTGACTGGCTGCTGCCACCTGAGAGATAAGGATTTCATGACGGATGTGGGTTTATAGTGGGAAGAAGATGACAAAAATGTCACCTGACCAGGTGGTGCCATAGACTTTGACTATCTGTTTAGTTAAGTGACGCATGTAAAGCCATGTGTGCAAAATGACAGTTTTACAAGGGGTGAATTATGTCCGGGAGCGTCCAGGAAAAAGAGAAATAAAATAGTAAATAAATGTCAGGTTCTGTAATGGCTCATTCGCAGCATGTCAGAACTGTCATAATAACAAGATTGTAGCTTTAAAAAAGAGTTCATGTCCTCGTAAACTCATAATTAAAATGTCTAAGCTGGGAATTTTCTGAGAGAGCTATGAGTTGTGCTGACTGATCCTGTAGATTCAATTAATGTAGGAGTTGAAAACGATTTTGGAGTCTGATGATTTGAAAAATTATTATACATTATTATATCCTGAAATTATGGTAATTAGAACATGTGTGAACACGTTGTGATATTATGGTATGGACTGGAGTAAACAAAAACAAATATTACTGAATAAATAAATAAAATAGATAAAGATTTTTTTACAAATATCATTAATTTAAAAATATCATAAAACATACATATTATATAAACATGGATACAAAAACATATGAATACATAAATATTATTCATAAAGTTGACACTAGATGATATTTTAAGATAACCCTTCCAAAAGTTATATTACTTCATATTTTAAAAGATTTTGCAATTTCGGCAGAAAGTTGTGAGGGTCTCTCTATAGTGTCATTTCCAGTTTCGTCATTTTTCCAACTCTATGTCTCATGTGGTTGCCCCACATGACTTAATGAACAATGACATGTCTTAATGTGACAAAACAATAATGTCTCATAACATTTCAAAAAGTATTGTAGTATGATTGTAGTGATTGCATTAATCATCAATCATAATTAGTAGTTTTTTTAGTAGTCTTTTTTAGGGGCAACAATTGAAGCAACATTTTCCAAAGCATGAGGATTTCTCTATGATGCCATTTCCTATTTAGTTTTTTTACTTCATGATGATATCATGATGGTCATGATTGCCACATGACTTTAATTTCATGGACAAATGCTTATAATTTCCCTAAGAAATGACAGAATATTTTTGGGCTTTTTAGAAGTTTTAAAATGGCTCATCCTCAACATTTTTAAAAACTTATATGAAAAGTCAAGACAACAAATGTTTTTTTACATAATTGTTTCTTATTTCAATAAGTTTATAAGGTTTTAACTAAAAGATCATTTAAGTTTTACAAAGTTCAATATTTCAGCCAGTTTATGCAAGTTGAGATGACTAGAAAAGTTGATTTGATTCATTTAAAACATTTTTTACAGTGAATGAACCGTCAAGTAAAGGTGTATTTCTAATAAAACCTCATTTTAAATCAGCATTTCATGCAAATCTAATGTATAAATTAAATTTAAAAAATAAAAAACTAAATAAAAACACAGATACACTTAATAAAAATGATTGTTGTTTGTTCAAACAACTTATTTAAAATGAGCTGAAACAACATGAATCTTGAGTTTTTTGGGATAACTTAATTGACTTAGGTTCAATCCACTTTAATTTCTAAGCTAATTAGCTAACTTAATTCCTTCATCTTGTCCCAGCATAAATCGATTGTGTGGAACCCAACACTTTTACAGTGTAAAACACGTATTTACCAACGGAAACCCTTTCTGACATTTTTTTTGTGCTCATTCCAGAAACTCTATTATTGTTACATATGGCCTTAAAATTTTCAGCTGACGAGAATCTGTCTTCATCTCTTCCATTCTGCGCTAATTCGACTTGACGGTTTAAAGTCTAACATGAGAGCTCGTATGTAAACTTTGAATGCTCTATAGCCTCAACCTATTGTTGCTGCAGTTGCAAAGCATTCTGGGAAAATGACACAAGCCCTCATTCATACAGCCTGAGGCTCCTCTCCCAGTAAAAGACTATGGATCTGTTAGTGACACTAAGAGCATGTGACAAACGCACATGTATAGCTAAAGCTGTCTGGGGAAGAGCTGAATCGAGGTAAAACTAAACCATTTTGTGCTCCAATAAAGGCCCAATAGAAGGCAAAGCAAACACTACTGGAAAGTCTTCTGGGTTGCTCTTCTGTGAATTCTCATAGCTCTGGTTTAGGTGGTATGTAAATAAGCATTTGCAAATGGAAAACTCACGGGTGTCACATGGGTGTGAGCTTCCTTTGAATACAAAGGGGTGTTTACGTGACATCATTGAGCTACTCAAAACATTTTAAACATTTCTGCGGTTTATTTAAATGACAATGACGACAGCATTTTCTTCATTGTTGTTGTTTTGTGGATTGCTGTAAATGTCGGGTGCTTTGACAATGTTGTTGCCTGTACACAAAATTTGTCAAGAATGTAAAGGAGTTCCATGTTTAGTACTTTGTTGTGTCATGTGTATCATGTGGTGGGGATGCACAGTATATCGTTTCAGCTTCGAAATCATAATGTGTGCATCTGCAATAGTCACATCACCGGATATGCAATGTTGAGTAGGGATTATAGTTGACCGGAAACCACAGGTCAAAACACACGAGATTTGTGGAGTCGATGCAGAACTGAACCACAATAGAGTGGAAGTTTGTCATTTGTATACATTTTATGGATTGTAACTGTGTGTGCATTTTGAGATAGTTTAAAGCATTCAGACACACGAAAATGTACCGTTTGTAACTAATAAAGATTAACTTTATGAGATTATTTAAATGATGAAGTCAATGCAGTGTTATTTTATATTTAATTATTCAATTAATTTATTTGAATGCTGTTAGACTCCCTAGAAAAGACAAAGACTGCTTATTTCACTATTTATTTGACTGTAGTTTGTTTATTATATGTATATAATAAATTATAAAATAAAAATATATTTATATAAGATAATAAATAGACCTATGTGTTTTAATCTCCTAAAAAATCATCCTGATCAATAGAAATGATTGACTTTTTAGCCTTTTTTAGAGCAATTTGACAGTATTGTTGCCAAAATTTTCTAAACTGCTAAGCTTACTTTGTTTTCTGTTTTGTTACTTGTTTTCAACATGTTAAACTGTCAGGTGGCCAATACTATCACTGTAAACATTCAAATTTTGGGTTATTATACCTTATCCTACTTGCTTAACACAATGCAAAAAATCAGCTAAAGTTATTCCTTCATCTATCAAAGGACAAGAACAAACAGATCTCATATGAAAGTGACTCAGATAGCTACTTTGTGGGAAGTATGTTTGTGTAAAAACATTTAAAAACGTTCCCCGGTGCATGGAAAAATCCCAAAATAAACACAGATCAAAATTTCCATCATATGATCTGTAAGACTGAGCAGCCTACTGTGGAGCAAACATGGTTTTAAAGCTTTACTGACCACATGATTTTAATGACTGGAGTCTTTTGTGATCATTTGGATTTTAAAAAAACTATAGAAACAATTGTTATTCATGATAAGGAAAACCACGGCTTGCGGTCACACTGAAAAGTTTAAATGTATTCTCAAGCCAGGCAGATTTCTATAAATGCCGACGAGCAGGCAACAAATGTTAAAAATTCATAGTCGATTATAACATTTTATAGTCAAAAAGACTGTATCGATGTAACTTTTTACATCTTTCTGCTTCTATCTATAAACAAAACAAAATAGAACACTTAAAGATTATGTTTCAGTGAATTTACTGGAGATATGGATTAGAGCAGGGATCACCAAACTTGTCCCTGGAGGTCCAGTGTCCTGCAGATTTTACCTCCAACCCTAATCAAACACACCTGAACAAGCTAATCAAGCTCTCACTAGGTATACTTGAAACATTCAGGCAGGTGTTTTGAGACAAGTTGGAGCTAAACCCTGCAGGGACACCGGACCTCCAGGACCGAGATTGGTGATCCCTGGATTAGAGTAAACTGTTAATATTTGTTTTAATCTGTAAAGGTTTGATCACAATGCAATTCTGAGCTTTTTTTTAGTAGAAGACAACTGGTCACAATAACAAATGTTTCATTTTTTTTTGTGATATAAAATTAGGCATATTCCAAAGAAAAACTACTTTCTTAACACTTTTGCAGTTAAAACAGTGGTATTGTGTTATAAAGAATAAAAACATGTCTGAGAACAGTAACGTTTTGTTTGTTTCATGCAAAAGTATTCATATTTAAAAATAATTAAAAATAATTAAATAATAAAATAAAAATTGAAAGCAATGTTTTTTTTACATTTGAAATTGGGAGAATATTACAGAATGAAACAAATGACATTTTATCCTACTCGACACATTATAATGCAGAAGAGAAACGAATGATAGAGGTCTCTCCATTTTACTCTAGGCCTATACACTTTTACGATGTGCCAAAATATACATTATTACAGTCAAATTCCTAGTCTGCGAGTTTTCTCGTGTTATTTATAAAAAAATATATAAGTAGCGTTTCACGTGTTTTCATGAGTCATTGTTATGCACAAGAAGCTCTGAATAACGGAACGCCCAGTATATACAGAAACGTTCAAAACGCATGATGTAAGCACATTTTGCTCTATGACGTACATTATTGGGTGTCGTTCGTGGTTATTCTGTCAGTGCAATTGTTTTCATTTTGACTCCCATGCAATTAAACAGCGTGCATGGCAACATTCCACACACGCCTTTTATGTAGACATATTATTAATGCGTAAAAACCTTATAATTGGTTGTCACAGTGCTGTAAGACAAATACACAAAAACAAACCAGGATTACTTATAAAACAATGCTTACCAAGTATTAGGCACGCGATGTCAAGCAATATAAAAGGGATTCCTCTGGTTTCAAACATCTTGTCAGTGTCCTCCCGTCCGTCAGTTTTGAAATTGAAGGCTTTATTTAAGGCGTCCTTAGTGTTTTCTCTGTAAACAGACTGACTATAAACACTTCTAGCGGTTTAGTTATACAGAAATGAGCTGCAGGGACGCGCACTAACGCGAGTCTAAACGCGCTTAATAACATTGACCGCGTAATGGCGACTAATAATCAGCCGGACAGCAGAAAGAAGGGGCTGTTGGGTCGTAGTTCCTTAGATAAGATGACCATTTCAGCGCAGGAGGTTAAATATAAGTGATGACGAGCCGGTGTGCGGTGTTTCTGACGGCGGAATTAAAAGGAGACGGATGTCTTGTGTCTCCACACACCTCCTTAGCTTCTGCCACTGCTGCAGGCAACACAGAAAACAGCTGACGTAGATTACATCCAATCGCGTGTCTCAATTAATGGTGACCACGCCTAGGACACGCCCACCACCAAGTCAGAAGAGAAAACACTTGTTTTTGTTGTGTATCTATAAATGATAACGTGTGACCATTATTTTTTAAAACATGATTCATTATAGACATGCATTCACTAAAATTTCATTCATTGTTACAGTTGTTACAATAGTTTATATGCCAAATATAACCAGTTTATATGCCAAAAAAATGTATTTAGTGCAAGTAGGCCTATATGACAGTCTATCTATCTATCTATCTATCTATCTATCTATCTATCTATCTATCTAT
>CAIGQQ010038783.1:4746035-4759475 GCA_903798035.1 Danio albolineatus | reverse complement strand
AAACTAAACTAAACTAAACTAAACTAAACTAAACTAAACTAAACTAAAACAAAATACAAAACAAAACAAAAATCAAAACAAAACAAAACAAACAAACAATCAAACAAAAAACCCTGACAAATCTGAAGTGTCTTTAGGTGTGCTAACTGGAATAATTAAGTCTGGTCTGTTAAATTATAAAGCACACCCATTACTGTATCACTGTAATTCTCCCAGTACTGTAGCTGTAAAAATGCAGGTCATTTTCTTTGCATTAACCCACCAAACATCATATTTGAAATGATTATAATAGTGAAATTTAATGGTGTACATCCAAACAACTGTTGAATAATATAACTCTAATAATAACAAATATATATATATAGAAATGCTGCAAAACTTAATTATCGTAATTACAGTAAGAAAGATTTAGACTAATTGATTTACCCCAATTCAATCAGGACCGGCAGCTGTGGCAAAAAGTCATGTCTCTTGTCAGCTTTGCGCATTATCGGCACATTCAATCAGGCTCTTTATAATCTACACGTTCAGAATATCAATGCCAAACGACTGCGATGATTATGTGATTATGTGTCCCATCGCAGCACAGCATTTAATCACATCGAACCTGATGAAGCATTTTAATCTCCAGATGAAATGAGTTGCGTTACCAGCTGCTGGTCCACAGGCGGGACGTGATCGTGACTGCCGTAAATCACAGCTGGGTTATACTGACTGAAGAGGACTGGGTAAAACACTTTCTTTCCTTAAAAAATATAAAAAAGGGAAAGACAATGCGATCACACATCTGGATACGACACAAGCAGAGCATATATTCCTCATTTGAATGTGTACATTCAGATTAAGTATACAATCAATCAATCAATCCTGTATTTGAATATTAAAGTCTGCATGAACCTGAAGTTTGTTGAGACTTTTATTTTAGTATGTTGTGAAACTGAATATTGAGTAGGGACGGGGCTTTTTTGCGTTTCCTCTTAGCTAAACTAATGGTAGAAGCGGTGTGGTTAAGAATAATGTATACAGTTGCTGTGGAAGCCATTAGGTTAACATCAGCAGAAGGACTGCCACTCCAAACACTGAAGCAAATGGTCGGATTTTTACTGAAGGTAACCAAAACACATGTTTTTTTTTAAGTGGATTAACTTGAAATGATTTTTTATTCATCTTAAGAATAACAATGTGAGCTAGCAAAATGAATATTGCAAATTTTGATTTCACGCAGACTGACCTCCAATGAAACAGTTTGACAACAGTTAACAGTCCATAGGGAAGGGGTTCAGATAAAAGGCACTTGATTCACACTCCAGATAAGCCACTTGATTCAATATATTGTTTCTATCAAAAGGCCATTTTTAAGAATACTTTTGGAATATTTTTAAATGCTTTTATTGTCTCTATGTACAGTATATATGTGGAAAAGATAAGGCATCCATTTTATTGTCTGCATCAAATTAAATAAGCAAAAGTTATTTTATATACATGCGACACAAATTAACTGCATGTAAAGTGTCTACTATAATGTGCATCAACTCATCAACAAATGGATGAAACAATGCTACATTTTCATGCAACTAAAAAGATACACTACTGGTCAAAAGTTTGTGGTCTTTCACCTTCAAAAGGTACAAATTTGTACCCGAAAGGGTCCATATTAATACCTCAAGGGTACAGTAATAGTACCTAAAAAGTACAAATATGTTCCTCTTAAAACTTTTAGGTACTAATATATACTTTTGAGGTACCAATATGGACCCTTTCAGTATAAATGTGTACCTTTTAAAAAGGTACCACCCCAGTGACAGCTCGCGTACCTTTATTTCTGAGAGTGCATTATATGTAGTTTCAAATAAAATTAGTTCTCCAGGCATTATTGTTTTATTACAATCATTATTAATAATGTAATTATTATTATTATTATTATTAATAATAATAATAATAATAATAATAATAATTAATAATTAATAATTAGAGTGATTTCTGAAGGATCATGTGACTGAACACTGGAGTAATGAAGCTAAAAATTCATCATTAAAATGACTGGAATAAATGATCAAATTAAATAATAAACAACTGTTGAACCGTTATTTTATAGTGCAATAACATTTCACAATTTTACAGTTTGTATTTTTGATGAAATAAATGCAGCCTTGGTAAGCAGGATAAGATTATTGTAAAACATTTAAAAGTCCTACTGACCCCAAACCTTTGACCGGTAGTGTATATATTTCGATTTAATAAAAATAGCAATCTTACTTACAAATGGGTAAAACCTCGTGATTTGAAGACTCGTGGCAAATTATAAAGACTTAAAAATGATGATTAATTAGTATTTTAGGGGTGTACTATGATCCTAAACAGATCATTTTAATGTCAAAATGATGGTTAAATTATGCCTGGCAAGACATTTTGGAATTATTACACTTTGTTTTGATTCTTAAAAAACCCTTTTCAACGTATGGTGACACATATTGCACGCTCACTATAGCTGCATTTATTTGACCATATATACAGCAATAATTCTAACATGCTGTCCTGACACTCTTCTTATGATTTATGTTTGAAACAGCTGTGCTGCGCATTGATGGATTTGCTCTTCAGTGCTTAGACTTTCAGCAGTGAAATTTAAACCTCACTGAACTGAACTAGACTGAACTTCAACTCTGAAATCTGGACTGACAGTTTCAATTTACTACAACTTCTATGTTAAGCTGCTTTGACTCAATCTACTGTACATTGTAAAAGCACAATAGAAATAAAGATAAATTGAATTGAATTGAACTGAATATTTTTGTGGAAAATGATACATATCAAATGTCTGACACATTTTTAAAAAGTGACATTAAAATTCAAATATAAAAGCTTACATAACTATATTAAGCAGCAAAAACAGTACTAGCGCTGATATCAAGAACCATTGTTGATAAGTGAGCACAAAATGCAAATAAGCAAATGTCAAGTAATGCTCTGCTCTCTCACCAGGCTGAGCGTTCAGACGGCATGTGTTCAGAAAGTCAGCGGTGAAGATGATGTCCACGTCACAGAAGAACAGCAGGACATTTCCACCCTTCCAGGCTCGAGCTCCAACATCCAGGCCTCGACCCCGAGAAAACTCCTCATTCAGCTGAATCAGGGTGAAGTTTCGGAAGTTCAGCTGCCTGCAGACAGACAAACACAAACATTGGTTGGACTTTCCACCTAAAAAAAGAAAAAGTTTACTATAATTATAATTTAATTGAACAAATATTTAAACAAACTGAGTATATGCCTTAATAAATCCTTTCAGCTGAAATAGTAGAGAGTTTTACTTTGGCTACACTGCTACACTGTTAACAATTTCCTGTAAAATCTACAGTAACTTACTGGCAGCAGTTCACCAGTAACTTACTGTATATCAATTACAGCAAAATACTGTATTTACATTTACAACATCATTTATCTTGCTGTTTTTACAGTATTATATATATCTTTACTGTAAAATACAGTAATTTTCACAATGCAGCTCATATTACAGTTAAATACTGTGTTATTTACAAAAAGAAATCGTTAACAGTGCATCTTTAATCCATCAGAAAAATACTTTTTTTTCTCCTTAGTTGTGTTGCAGATAAAATATAGGTTAAACCATAATTACACTTTACAAAAGGGGCCGACAGAGATGTATTGAGAGTTTGAATTTAATGCTTTAATGTATTTAAAAACACCAGGAATTAATACCAACCTCTAATAAAGTGTATTGCTGTCCTTTCACTCCAGAAAAATCATTGAAAGAGCTAAGAAATATGACACGATTCATAAACACTTATACTCAGCAGTCTACATGTGTTTGTTGCCTTATTAAAAACATGAAAATGTCATAATATACATGTTAAATTAACAAAAGATACAACTGAACAGACCTTAGGCCTCTTCGAGGTGCCACTGAATAAAATTACAATCTGTATATCCAGCATTTTGTGTTCTAATGACCTGTACTCAGATAGATATTTTGTTTTTTTTATTTTGATGTAAAAACCTTAGTAACATTACAAGTTGACCTTAGGGAATATTTTAAAAAGGCAGTTTATGACTCAAGTGCACCCTTTTTGTAAAGTCTTACCAGCATTTATTAAACAAAGTATTAGTTTTTCAAAATATGTGAATCCAACATGACCACAAAGAGTACATTTCCACAGAATATATTAACATGTTTAACTGTTTTGTCTAAAAAATAGATGTGCGATGATTGATGATGTATGGAATTTACAGCATGACCTGCATCAGTTCTCACGGATAGAGAAGAACAGGCACGTGGCTATGAATACAACTAAGCATGCACACACACGCACGCACGCACGCACACACACACACACACACACACATAAAAAGATGATATATAAAAGCACAATGCCACACACAGAGCTGATAATACCTGCTATTAAAGCCATGCAGCTGTCTTAGCAGGAAAGGGAAGAACCGCTTCCTTTACATTAATGATTCACTAACAATGCAGCACTATGCCATCAACACCCCTAATTTATAACAAAGAGATTTACAGAGGGCCTAGAAGACTTAAGTTTTAATATTTGTATAAAGACATCTACTGAATAAATGAAGAGACCACTGAAATATAATCTGATCGTCTGCATTTACGGTTTTTGAGAAACACAAAATATAATTATATACTGTATTGTATATGACCTATATATATAGGTTTTATGCAATTGTCAGCTACATGTTTTTAGCTAGATAACTAAAATGCAATAAAAATGAGTGATATATACATATACTTGTATGTATTTTATTTCCTTGTATATCTTCAAAATAGAAGTGTAATAACATGTTGTTTCATTTCGACACTGTACGAAAATATAACATTATTCCAATTATTTTAGTTTTTTTCTTAAAGCATTTATTTAAAACAGGGGTGCTCAACCCTGCTCCTGGAGATCGACCTTCCTGCTGAGTTCAGCTCCTACCCTGATCAAACACACCTGAACCAATTAATAAGGACCTGACCAGCACTCGATAATCACAGGCAGGTGTGTTTGATATGGGTTGCAACTGATCTCTGCAGGACGGTCGATCTCCAGGAGCAGGGTTGGTCACCCCTGATATAAAATATTCATAAGTTCATAAGTCAAAACTAGAACTAATTCTAAATCTTAATTAGAATACTAATTCTAATTCTAACTTATTCTTAAAATATGCTATGTATGTAAAATAAATGGGACATCTCATCTTTGACTCATGCAAACATTTTATGAAGCAAAAACATTTACACTCACCGGCCACATTATTAGGTACAGCTGTCCAACTGCTCGTTAACGCAAATTTCTAATCAGCCAATCACATGGCAGCAACTCAATGCAGTTAGGCATGTAGACATGGTCAAGACGATCTGCTGCAGTTCAAACCGAGCATTAGAATGGGAAAGAAAGGGGATTTAAGTGACTTTGAATGTGGCATGGTTGTTGGTGCCAGACAGGCTGGTCTGAGTATTTCAGAAACTGATCTACTAGGATTTTTACGCACAACCATCTCTAGGGTTTACAGAGAATGGTCTGAAAAAGAGAAAATATCCAATGAGTGGCAGTTCTGTGGTTGCAAATGCCTTGTTGATGCCAGAGGTCAGAGGAGAATGACCAGACTGGCTCCAGCTGATAGAAAGGCAAGAGTAACTCAAATAACTACTCGTTACAACCAAGGTATGCAGAAGAGCATTTCTGAACGCACAACACGTCAAACCTTGAGGTGGATGGGTAACAGCAGCAGAAGACCACAGCAGGTGCCACTCCTGTCAGCTAAGAATGGGAAACTGAGGCTACAATTTCCACAGGCTCACCAAAATTGGTCAATATAAGATTGGAAAATCGTTGCTTGGTCTGATAAGTCTTAGTGTCTGCTGTGACATTCAGATGGTACATGTAGGGTCAAAATTTTTCATCAACAACATGAACGGTTCAGGCTAGTGGTGGTGGTGTAATGGTGTGGCGGTTATTTTCTTGGCACATTTTGGAACCATTAGTACCAACTGAACATTGTGTTAACGCCACAGCCTACCTGAGTATTGTTGCTGACCATGTCCATTCCTTTATGACAACATTGCACCCATCTTCTGATGGCTACTTCCAGCAGAATCACGCACCATGTCATAAAGGGTGAATCATCTAAGACTGGTTTCTTGAACATGACAGTGAGTTCACTGTACTCAAATGGCCTCCACAGTCACTAGATCTCAGTCCTATAGAGCACCTTTGGGATGTGGTGGAACGGGAGATTCACATCATGGATGTGCAGCTGACAAATCTGCAGCAACTGATGGAATATTTCTCTGAGGAATATCTCCAGCATCTTGTTGAATCTATGCCACAAAGGATTAAGGCAGTTCTGAAGGCAAAAACAGGTTTAACCCGGTTCTAGTAGGGTATACCTAATAAAGTGGCCGGTGAGTGTATATTCACAAATAAATGCTGCTCTTTTAAACTTTCTAATCATCAATATATCTAGACAACCTTTCTCTACTGTTAACACAAAAATATTAGGCAGCACAACTGTTTTCAAGATCAATATGTAATGTTTAGTGAGCACCTTTTAAAAAAGTACATTCAAATTGAAATCATATCATAAATTGTAAAAATACTTATGCAATATTACTGAATTCTGATCAAATAAATGCAGAATGTGTTTTGAGTGTGTACTTATATTGGTAATACTTTACAATAAGGTTGTATAAGTTAATGTTAAAGCATTTAATAACATGAACAAACAATAAACAATACATTTACTATATTATTTGTTCATGTTAGTTGACGATAGCTAAAGAAAATAGAGTTGTTCATCATTAGTTCATGTTAACTCACAGTGCATTAACTAATGTTAACAAGCATGAATTTGTATTTAAATAAGGCATTAGTAAATGTTGAACTATGATTAATAAATGCCCTACAATTAAATGCATTAACTAATGAAAGCTTATTGTAAATTGTGTTGTAAAAGTGAAAGCTTATTGTAAAGTGTGTAAAATGGACATTTCATATTGTTATAAAATGCCCCTTTTACAGATTGCAAACATTTAAAAAGGGACACAGAAAGATAGATAAAACATATTAAGATTAACAAGCAAGAAAAAAACAAGTAACTAAATAAAACTGCTTGTAAAGCACCTGGCAGATGTGGTCACCCTGCTGCTCTTATTGGCTCCACACAAAATATAGGCCAGCATGTCTGACTGAAATAAAACAAGCACCTACTTTCTGTGACCGAGATTCATAACCCTCGAAAACATTACCGCAGCCCATGGGATATGTATCACACCGAATAAATACCTTCAAAACCAGACATTGTTCGCATACCCAGGCAAAAAATGTTCAAGAGCTGCTGGCTGATGCAGATTTAGAGCCACAAATAGTATGCAAACAAGATTTGATTTAAGTCACATTAGCGGAACGGATCTGGAATACAGCCTGGGGTATTTCAGCATGCATGCATGTGATTTTCAGTCTGCCCAAAACATCATTATCAAATATTTCTTTATGATACTGAGTTATTTTCAGAGGTTGGCGACTGTTCAGGACAATCTTTTTCCATTAGTAAAGTCACTAATACTAACTGTATTTCTCCTTTTCACTTTAGCATGCTAAACTGTACATTTATTGTCCTAATGAAGACGTTAAAATAAATAGGCTTCAATCAAATCTTTTGTTTTGAGTGGTTCAGACAGCATGGAATACTGTGTGATTTCAGTAAACAAGGCTTTGTTACATCATAAACGTTTCTAACTTTCATCAATGATTTTACTCAATCTCAGTTGCATAGATTCTAATAAGACATTCATAACTGATAATAAACAGAATAATATTGCTATAGACATGCATAGAACAAACAAAACATGGTCTAAAATCTATACAAAATTAGAATAACAAAATATAATATTTAAATGATTAGTTAAAATTATTAACTAAAAGATTAGTTAATTAGATTTGACAGATTATGCTTTCAAATTTCATAAAAACATCCGTGGAAGATGTTTATCTATCTGAAACTGATTCAACTGATTCAAAGCTGGATTTCTCCCATCAATAGAATAAAGTCATAACTGTATAAATATTACAGGAGCTGTGTTAAGAGTATTTTTTTGGCTTATAACTGAGGCCAGTCAGAATCTGCGGACATTTTTTGCTATGTCTGCAGAGTATTTTGTTAAAAATCTGTGGATTTATGCAGAAGGATTTTGGGAGTATCATAACTAAAACCTTAATATATGAAATAAAAAGTAACACCTTTTTAACTTTTATTTAATGTTTACATGCAAATCCAATTAGATCCGCTTTATTTGGTAAACAAAGCACTAAAAAAATGACGCTAAAAAAATATTTAACTGTAAAAGCAGCATGAATTTAACATGTTCAGAAATGCGAGCTGCGGAGAATCAGTGTCTATTTAACGCTCATAAACCATTGAGAGCAGCCTTCCTCCAGTCAGCTCTTTTGCAATCCACGCTGGCTGTGATGTGTCTTTCTATTAAACGCCCACACCCACCAACCCACCACTCCACTGGAGATTGCTTTAGTTTTAGTCGTTTGGGATGTAGTGACACACAGTCAAATATTTTGCAGAACAGATCCACAACTTTTGATGCTCACAAATAAGTCATTGTGCTGTACGTGTTAGGAGGATTACTGAAGGTGCAGCTGGGGTTTGCGTCTTTAATAAACTGACAGCTTACGTTCATTCAAAAAGAAGAATGATTAATAAATCCATACTAAACTGTCCCTTAAAAGTGACGTCAGGCCTTCAGTTTCGGACTCAGGGTCACTTTGCACTCACACTACAAGCCTATGCTGCACTAAAGCCCAACTGAATTGTGCTTTGGCAAACCTCTTGCAACCGTGCCAGGGCTGGCCAAATGAACCATGCCTGGGCCTCATTCGGAGCACTCACACTTGTCAAATGGACCAGGAAACACACCTGGGCACGTTTCGGATAGCGTAGCGTGAGTAAGCCTTAAGACATTTATGGTTGTTACTTATTAATTTACTCACTTGGGTTTTGAAACCATTTTGACTAACGTAAATAAGATTATGAGCACTATCCCAAAATTGTGAATGCTTTAGACTCTTTATCAAATTTGGCCACAGTTAAAATTATATCAATAAAATAATATGACTTTCATTAATTTACTTCCGCTTAGTCCCTCTATTTATCAGGGGTCACCACAGTGGAATGAACCGTCAACTTCATTTATTCATTTTCCTTTGGGTTCGTCCCTTCATTCATTACAGGTTGTTTCAGCGGAATGAACCGCCAACTTATCCAGCAAATGTTTCACACAGTGGATACCCTTCCAGCAGCAACGCAGTACTGGGAAACACCCATACACACTCATTCCCACACATACACTACGGCCAATTTAGTTTCTTCAATTCACCTATACCGCATGTCTTTGGATTTGTGGGGGAAACTGAAGCACCTGCAGGCAACCCACGCGAACACGGGAGAACATGCAAACTTTTTCACACAGAAACGCCAACTGAACCAGCTGGGGCTCAAACCAGCGACCTTCTTGCTGTGAGGCAACAGTGCTAACCGCTGAGCCACCATGCCACCCATAATATCATTGATTCATTTTCTTTTCAGCTTAGTCCCTTTATTAATCCGGGGTCGCCACAGCGGAATGAACCGCCAACTTATCCAGCATTTGTTTTACGCAGCGGATGCCCTTCCAGCCACAACCCATCTCTGGGAAACACATCCATACATTGTCATTCACACACATACACTACGGACAATTTAGCCTACCCAATTCACCTGTACCGCATGTCTTTGGACTGTGGGGGAAACCGGAGCACCCGGAGGAAACCCACGCGACCACAGGGAGAACATGCAAACTCCACACAGAAATGCCAACTGGCCCAGCCGGGGATCGAACCAGCGACCTTCTTGCTGTGAGGCGAATGTGCTAACCACTAGGCCACCGTGGCGCCCCACCCATAATATCACTTTTTTAAATTATATTTAGCTAAACTTGTGGCCAAGATATCCCTACATAAATAATATCAGCATGTCTGATCATGTTTAATAGTGGTTACATTATAATAAGTACTTAGACTGCCAAATGTATGCACAGTGTCATCATCAATATTCACGTGAGCCAGGTTTGTATAATGCAGTGTTACTTACACTCTCCTCCCGTCTTGCTCTCAAATGAGCACAAATTATTCATGTGTATTGATTCACTTTGCCCAGCAGATACGCATATCACATCTACCTCCTTTGCTCTGCGAAGACAGATGCTAACAGACTGAGCAGTGAAGGATCTGAGGATTGCTAATAAAGCGACATATGTCTGTGTGCTTACAGCATGTGGGTCGTTTTAAGAGAACAAGCATGAATTGTACAGTGTGAAATGTCAGTTTATGAACACACTTAGTGTGATTAAATAACCCTGGGTTAATTATGATTGTAAATATAAGCAAGTTAACACAAATTTCAGTTTTGCTAATTTTCCTTTCTATTATACATGTGGGTTTTAGGATTGTACAGTGTGAAATGCCAGTTTATGAACACAAACTGATTAATTAACCCTGGGATAATTATGAGTATAAACAGGAGCAAAGTTAACCCTGGGATTATTATGAGTGAGAATGGGAGCAAGTTAACCCAAGTTTCAGTCTTGCTAATTTTCCTTGCTCTTATACATGTAGGTTTTAGGATTGTACAGTGTGAAATGTCAGATTATAGACTGATTAATCTGATTAATTAACCCTGGTATAATTATGAGTGTGAATGGGAGCAGGTTAACCCAGGTTTCAGTTTTGGAAATTTAATTTTGCTCTTGAAGCAATTGTACGACCTTGTAGGGTCTTGTAGAAGTGTACTGTGAGAAAGATCAGTTTATGAACACCCTTAACCTGAATATTGAACCGTGGGCTAATTATGAGTGTGAACGTGAGCAAGTTAATCCCAGTTTAATTTCTACTAATTTTCCTTGCTCTTGTACATTTAGGCTTATATATAGGATTATAGTGTGAAATGTCGGTTTATGAACAAACTTACACTAATTAATTAACCCTGGGATAATTCTGAGTTACCCATGGGATGATTATGACTGTGAATCGGAGCAAGTTAACCCAGGTTTTGCTGATTTTTCTTTATTTTATTTTGTAGTGTTGTAGGGTTTATGAGTGTACTGTGTGAAACATCAGTTTATTAATAATAAAAATAATAATACATTTTATTTGAGCTTTTTCTCAAGCTCAAACCGCTACAAAGCAATTAAAGTAAGTAAATTATTAGGAAACTTAATAAGAAACTTATCAAGAAATAATTAATAAGAAATTACTTAGAAACAACTACAGAGTGTGTTAGTTCTTACTCACACTATGCTATCCGAACTATGCCCAGGCATGTTTCCTAGTCTGTTTGACAAGTGTGAGTGCTCCGAATGAGGCCCAGGCATGGTTCAGTTGGCCGACCGTGGCACGGTTGGAAGAGGTTTGCCAAAGCACAGTTTGGTTGGCCTTTGGTACGGTATGCTTGTAGTACGAGTGCAAAAGGTGCCTGAGCCCGAAACTGAAGACCCGATGTCAGTTTTAAGGGCAAAATATTTGACTGTGTGTCACTGCATCTCAAACGACTAAAATGATACGACTAAAGCAATCTCCACTGTGCTGAGCGAGAGCTCTTCTCTTCCTGTTAAACTGAACAGTCGCACCATCAGTGATGGAAGCATGCTCTAGCTCAGAATGCAAAATGCAGTGTGAGTGCAGACTATCAGGGGAAAGGGGAGAGGGAACAATCACGCTTCTGCATGGTTCAAGGAAATCCTTGTTGTTTATTCTGATGTGATTTCATTTTCCCATAGTATGTTCACTTACTTCATTGAAATTTTATGTACTTTTTGTATTATGTGCATTCTTATGAGATAGAGAACAACTGAGCAAACAACCTTAACCTGAATAATTACACCTGGGTTAACTATGAGTGTGAGTGCAAACATATTAACACACGCTTCAGTTTACACTAGGTTTAGAAGTGCAAAAAGCCCTATTTTGCTGTGCAGACAGTGATTAGGAGACATTCGTGTTGAGTTGTTATCGATTCAAAGCAACAAAAGTGAAGCTGCCTCTCTGTAAAGTGGGATTGTCAAGTCAAGCTCAGCTTTATGTAAATGAAGATTCGGCCAGTGCAGTGTAACGCAGCAGCAACTGTCAGACACTGTATTGGAGTGTGTGCAAAGTGAAGTTAATAGCAAATGTGAGCAGTTTTTCCTCTTTTCAGTGATTTTTCTCTGCCAGCTTGCTCAGGCATTTATATCGGAAAAATGATGTGTGGAAAATTGTGTCATAACTTGAGGCATTGCAAGTGGGTTTTATTCAAGGATTTACAATCATTTGTCTTGTTTATTATATAATGTAACATCTACTGCGGCAATACATCTACCTATGCTTTCTCCTTCAGAATATTAATCTTTATCTGTGAGATCTTCAAGTATTTGGGAAAATACAATGACATTTCTTTTTTAATCCAAAACACTGATGAAGTTGTTGATTATAATATGATACTTAACATGCATAGTCATGTTGAAAATAACATTCTGAAGTGTGATTACTGAAGTAAAAATAAATTGTTTTTCAGTTTTTCTTCTTTAAAATGACACATTTAATTTGATGTGTTAATTGTCATTTTCCTTGCAATTAATTATGCATTTCACTAGTCCATAAAAGTCCTTAAAAATATTGATTGCAATACTGTCATAAAGACTTATTTAGGGAAAATACTTTTAATTAATGCAGATCCAAAATGATCCGTAAACACTCAGAATAAGCTGGAATTAATATTCAGAAAATTGTGGAAAATCCACTTAGTCAAAAGCAGAGATAGTATTAACCTTGATTTTTGGAGCACGGAGGAGCCAGCAAATTCCCACAGAACGAATAGGAGTTGAGCTGATTATTGGCCCTCCCCTATCCTGAAATGTACAAGGCCATTTCTCAAACAAATCCTCTTCAAAAGCACCCCAGTGTGTGGGAACAACCCGGTCATGCAAGACAGATCTGAAAACCACTTTGTCCACTCACATTTTAATGTCTCTGCATAGAGAGAAAAGCCATTTTCTGCCTGTGGATTGAGAGATATCTTATCCGCTGCAATGCAGGGAGGTTTCCAGCACGACCCTGGCTGAATTCCAGGCAATCTACTGCTCTGTTGATTTCATCTGCCTCTGAGCAGCGTCTGAAGTGACCTGTTATTTTCACGCTGACTGGAGGTCAAATCCGACTGCGCTCTAACTGTGCAGATTCACTGACCTCCATTCTGTAATCACGAGAGCGCAGCTGAGGTTATTATGTGCCAGCGGGTTTATTATGACTAAGTGTCAAGAAATATTTGTCTGTGTTCATTCAAATATGAAAAGTATATATATATATATATATATATATATATATATATATATATATA
>CAIGQQ010038783.1:4718277-4745635 GCA_903798035.1 Danio albolineatus | reverse complement strand
ATATATATATATATTATTTATAAGTAACGTAAGTGTAAATTCTATATGTAAATCAGAGGTCCCGTTATCCGAATATTTTCAGTCATTGGCGGTTTTTTTAGTAGTGACAGAAAAATCTGAAGGTGTTCATTTTGACAGATTATACTGAGGGCGATCTATTGTAATTTGTAGCTAACTGTAATTCCAACTCCTGTCCAGCTGATGGCGATTGCTCTTATTAATTAGCAATTGTCTAGTTTTGTACAGTTGCAAAAATGTCATGGCAGCTGAGTGTGAGAAGTTTCTTTAAAATAGTTGTGATATTATTAATAAAGGTAAAAAAAGAGGAAGTGATGCAGTGGACGATGAAGAACAAACAAAAATCCTCAGTCGCCGACAACTGTTACGGGTCAACCAAGCAGCAGCGGGGAGGTCAAGAGGGAATACAGAGTTCATGAATGTGGGAATGTGAGTTTGAATACCACTTTACCAGACATGTATTGCCATACAGAAAGTAGAAGCAGATACATGTAGTTTACCTCAGATCTCAAAAACAAAATATCTACCAAATATATAGTTTGACAATGAACGTTAGAACTGTGACTCAAACAAATATCAGTCACTCAATATGTACTTAATAATGTTAAGGAGGGTCATTCATTCTTTCATTTTCTTGTCAGCTCAGTCCCTTTATTAATCTTGGGTCGCCACAGCGGAATGAACCGCCAACTTTTCCAGCATTTGTTTTACGCAGCGGATGCCCTTCCAGCCGCAACCCATCACTATGAAACATCCACACATTGTCATTCACACACATACATACACAATGGACAATTTAGCTTACCCAATTCACCTGTACCGCCTGTCTTTGGACTTGTGGGGGAAACCGGAGCACCCACAGGAAACCCACACGAACACGAGGAGAACATGAAATGCCACACAGAAATGCCAACTGACCCAGCCGAGGCTCGAACCAGCTACCTTCTTGCTGTGAGGTGACAGCACTACCTACTGCGCCACCGTGTCGCCGTTAATGAGAATCAATACAGTATATATTAATTAGATTATACCAGTTGGTTGTGAGTGCACACAGGTATTTCAAACTTTTCAGTTGTGTTGCATCTGGTGTGTACAGATGAATTGCTTGACGCTGGACTGTTGTCATGTGTACTTAAGACACGGTTTTAAACTTCAGTTCTGCAGTCCCTCAGTTTCATTATGGTCTGTTATTCATTGCACCAGCAGTGATATTTCCCTGGTGCGTCCATATTCTGGCCCTACCTTGGTCCTGTGAGTCAGTGATTTCACCCTGGCCCTCCATAGTCTTCTGATTTTCAGACTTCCTGCTTGTACTCATCTTCTGGCTCCGTCTCCCAATCTGTTGCTTCAGCAAGCTCATCCATGGATCTCCATCCCTCTGGCTCTCCCATGTGCACGCCCTCAGCTGGCTCCTGCATCGAGTCCTTCATGTCTGCTGGCCTATCAGAGGTCTCTGAGGTCATCTTCTAATTCAGAGCTATCCTGGTCTACTTCACCATGGTCTTTTCCATCATAGTTATCTTTTGCTAGCTTATCCACTTTCCACCATCTACAACCCTTGGATCTACAAAGCTTCAGGTATACCTTAGTCCTCTGAGCCAGCAATGTTTTTGGTTTTGCCCTCTTCTGATCCACTGTTTCAGCAAGACATGGCATTGCTAAGTCCTCTAAAAGCTCCACTGGGGTCTTTACCACTGTTTTTTCCTCTACGGTGGTCTTCTTCTCTGCCAGCTCCCTTAAAATCCCCTATACTTGGACTGTTATTTTCTTTATACGCAGCCAAATAGCACCTAATAGCTGGTAATGTCACATTTAATTTGTGTTTTGACGCTCTGAGTTCAGTTTCGTTATCTGTCCTTGGTTGCCTTGGTTATTGATTGGTTAATTGTCCTTGGTTTATCTCTCAAGTAGTCTCTTTGTGTGTGTGTGTGTGTGTGTGTGTGTGTGTGTGTGTAAATATAGCCCTCATTTTTTGTTCCTGTATTGGTTTTCCTCTCTCCCGCTGTTTTCCTGTGTTCCTGTGCTCCTGTGTTGCACTGCTTTGTATTTGTGTAATTGAAAATAGCATCTGCACATACTGTAGATCCTCATCTCACACTTGCTTGCTTGCAATCACCATAGGAGTAGTATTTAAAATCAAATATATATTCAACAGCAATATATTCACTGTCCATAGTTAAATATTTATCCATACGTATTTATTAGAAGATAAATATAAAGAGCCCAGATGCAAAAACCAACTGCCTGAAATTTTCTTCTAAAATGAGCATCACTCTCAGGCTCTTACAGTACGTGTAGGTTCAGTAATTTTACTTTTATGGCAAAGAATATAGATTATTTTGATTGTTCTTAACATAAAATAACTGAAAATAAACATAGGAGGCTAAGAAAAAAAAATATTTTAGGAGAAAATTCAGACACCACTTAGAGGTTGCATCTGAACTCTTCATAAAAACACACTCACACACACAAACACACCATACCTGTCAACCCTCCCGTTTTTCCCAGGATTCTCCCGTATTTTACAGTTCTATCCCGCTATCATCCCGTAAAGGTATTTTTTTCTGTATTTCTCCCGTATTTTCAGTCTTTCTCTGCAGGGTGTCAATAAACATTAAAGAGCCGATCTTCTCTATACGCAACCCATACCGCCAAACCACCAGGGGCCGCCCCTTGCTCTCAAATGTGAGTCCGTTCTGTGCTTTCAGGTTATTTAGGCATGAAACACTTTGAAATAAATATTAAAATGGCGGGATTCCCTTTCCTTTTCATTAAAGGTGCCATCGCTCCTCCTATGCAATCCTCAAAACAAGTCATATAGCAATGAGTGACTCAGCTGACGCGCTCCATAGTGATAACCAGATGCTGTTTCCCAAACGGATTCTGTACACGCGATTTGAAGTGGAGCGAAAGTCTGGGTTTTGGGTGCGTGTTTGAACAGACATATACACATAATTAATAATTATAACATCTAAAGATGTCGATCTTGGTGGTTTTTTTCCCAAACACAACTAATTTGTCCTAAATGAGCATAAAAAGTTAGGAAAGCAATCGAATGCTTTCATTATAACATTATGATAATGTATTTTAAAGTACAACTCTGTTTTTTAATGTAATCAAACATAAAAATCATAATAAATGAGATTCATTCCTTGCTCTTTAATCAGAATGTGTAAGTTAAACAGTGAAGAAAAGGTTAAGATTTGATAATTCTATTTCTTTATTAATGTCAATTATCTAAACTTTTTAGGGAGGGGGGATCCCTTATTTTCACATCCAAATGTTGACAGGTATGAAACACACACACACGCACACACACACACACACACACACACACACACACACACACACACACTCACACACACACACACACACACACACACACACACACACACACACTCACACACACACACACACACACACACACACACACACACACACACACACACACACACACACACACACACACACACACACACACACACACACACACACACACACACACACACACACATAAATATGTATACAAATGACCAATAAGCGGTATAATGAACGGTTTGTCGTGTGGCCAAGGACTTTCACAGTCTTTGCCTCCACATCGTGCCTTTTATATCCTTGTATCTAATAAATCCGTTGATTATCCTTTACACATGCTGTATATATTGCATATATTTTAACAACTTACAAATATATGCATATATGTCATTAAACATTCATGCTGACTCTGTGCATTTGATTATTACATAGTATATCGTCATCATCTTTTATTAATGCATCTTGTTCAGCATATTAATATATTCATGAAGATGGGCATTTTAAGTCCTGCCTGATCTCTAAATTACACAAAATGTTTACCCTGGATAAAGGTTTCTGTCTAAAAAATCTTTCTGGTAGCAGAGAATGTGTTCACTTGATCACTTTAAAGAGCCACAGTTTGGACAATACCCATAATGAATTGGGAAAGAGGTTACTGAAAGGAACTTATGACACCCCACCGGTTCCTTCTTCTTTAACTGTAAATTTCTTAACCTCAGCTTTATCTGTTAATTTGTGTGGGTACAGACACTTCCCCAGGCACACACACACGCACACATACACACGCAGAAACATTAATGTGCCATACCTCGATGTGTTCTCTAAGGTTCCTTTGACCTCATTCATCTGGTCCTTTCCAAAGTAAACCACGGTAAGGTGCACTCGTCCATCCTGCTTCACACACACCTCTCTGTAGACATGAACAGCAGGAGAAACAAACACACACACAGGTCAGAGCTCATCTGGACAATCTCCTGCTGCTCCAGCTTCATTTGTGAAGCATTTATATTGACTGAAAACTAAGAAAAGAGAAATCAGCGTAAAATATATAGTTCCAAGGCATGCTCTTAATAAAACCAATTCATTATTCATAGCTGAGATATTAAAGCCCTGCTATGCTTCAAAATAAATGAACTGCTGGGATCTTATTTCTAGTACAGCTTTTTACAGACTAAATGTGCTGAATAAGTTTTGTAACTGTCAGGCTTAATAAAAATTGTTTTGAAATTTAAAAAAAGAAAAATGATATTCATATACCAAAGTATGTCAAAATATGTGTCACGGTCAAGACAATTTCACCATAGAATATTATCAAAGAACTAAAGAATCATCAATTAATCATTTTCTTGTCGGCTTAGTCCCTTTAATAATCTGGGGTCGCCACAGCGGAATGAACCGACAACTTATCCAGCATATGTTTTACACAGCCGATACCCTTCTAGCTGCAACCCATCACTGGGAAACATCCATACACACTCATTCACACACATACACTATGGACAATTTTATCTTACCCAATTCATACCACATGTCTTTGGACTTATGGGGGAAACTGGAGCACCTGGAGGAAACCTGGAGGAACATGCAAACTGCACACAGAAATGCCAACTGACCCAGTCGAGGCTCGAACCAGCGACCTTCTTGCTTTGAGGCGACAGCTACTGCGACTACCTACTGCGCCACTGTGTCGCCTGTTTTGTGTGTGTGTGTGTGTGTGTGTGTTAATTAGTAACAATTGAATTTAATTAAATTGAATTGAATTGCGCTGCGCTGCGCCTCCGTGACACTCAACTAAAGAATCCATTATTTAAAATAATGCAACATATATTTTAAAGAACAACATTTCTGAAATAGTTTACAGAGAAACAAAACATGTCTTATGTAAAAAGAAAAAAGATATAAATATACATATAAAATACTTTCTAAGATGCAGTATGTAGGATTGACACCTACTGGTCAATCTAGGTATTGCGGTCCAAATTCAAAATATTGGAGAGTTGTTTTTTACACACCTTTTTTTTCCTTCCATGGCTTGACACACACACCAGATTAAGAAGACAAACAGGAGCGAGCATGCCTGACGATTGAGCCTTACACTAAAAATTCCACAGAACCACATTTTTTTAGAATTTCTTTAGCATTGTTTTTTCATGAAACAAGTATGTTCACATAGCATGTTTCTTATATATCTGCAAACATATTATGGCAGTGGTTCTCAAGCTTTTTTCTCCAAGTATAACCAGTATTGAAGTACAGTAGAGTAGTAGGCCTAATTAAGCAGCTACGGCACTGCACAGTTCAAAAACGAGGCATATTAATTCTTCTAATTAAGAATATTTATCATTGGCAGCCACTTAAATAAAAGGTTTAGCCTATTAAAATCAATTTACTTATGAATAAAGAAAATGAATGAATAAATGAGTTGGAGGTGATTGGAGCTAAACTGTGCAGAGCTGTGGCCCTCCAGGAATGGAGTCTGAGACTAGTGTATTATGGTATTTGTATACTTTGGAAAAGTCAAAAATGGACATACAGCAAATATAAATATATTTTAGAAAAGTATAACTTCAAAAATATATATTTAAAAAAAGCAACTTTTCAGTTCATTTAACTGTGGCAATCCTTAATAAATCAGAGCATGACTAATAAAAAGTCAAAAGGTAGATAGCATAATATGAATACTATAAATTCAGGCTTGTTTTGCAATGAGAAAAAATACTTCACGACGGAACAAATGCTGGCCTTGAGAGACACATGTACTGATGAAGACGGTTTCAGATTTTGACAAGACGAGATGACCCTGCGGGCCACGACAAGAGTAAAACACAAAGACTGAAGCCCCAGTGTGAAATTCCTGATCTGAAGCAGCCACATTTTGACAGAAGTGTGCCAAATGTTTGGAGACACTGCTGAACAAGACCTTTGTGTTCAACAGACAATAGAGATTCGGCTGCTTAGACTTCAGTTCTGAAGAGCTTAAGTGAATTGTGTGGGTTAGTTGCAGCCTACTGGCTTAGATTTGATTTCATTTCGAAAACAAAAAACATGATATTTCTTGTGCATTTATTCAAAACGCAATAAACGCAAGGTTCAAACCTAGATGTCCAACATCGATGTCTCGATAGTTTTATAAATTGCACCACATTTGTGCACACTTTTGAGGAAGAATTTAGTGATCATTTAGTCCAAAATGACAAAAGTTACAAAAATGTTATATTCACTTGATTTTTATTTTACTGTACGCTATTTTAATAATAGTGGAAAGCATAATGGTTTAATACATTGATGATAATAATGATTGTCAAAATGCAATGATATTTAAAGGATCTTGTGAGAAAAATAGGTTCCACCTACAGTATTATGTTAATAAGATTTAAATAGGCATCTACTTCATTTTTTAAATAGTTTAGACAGATTAAATATTATTGATTTTTCCCTTGTTCAGCACATATTATGCTGTGTGTCTGTGTGTGTGTCTGTATGTAAGAGCTGCAAGTCAGAGCAGAGCTCATTATTATTCACAACTGATCCAAATATGGTCATTTATGGACCTTTTGATTATAGGGTCATTTTATGGAGTAATAAAATGAATAAAATATCTACTGGATTAATTTCTATCATAAATGAGTGGCAAAAGTGCACACACAACACAAAACTGAATGCTATGTTTGCTATGACTGCTACTGAATGTTACTACATGCTATATGAATTGTCATAGGATTACATTGAACATATTTTCATAAAACACTTCACAACTTGGCATCTAAACATGAATATAATATCCACTGGATTCATATCTATCATAACTGAGTGGCAAAAGTGCACACACAGCACAAATCTAAATGCTATGTTTGTGTTGTGTGTACTACAAACATTATCTACTTTATGCTTTTCTATCATGTTGATGCCACAGCCCATTAGTTTGATGGGGCTGCTGGGATTGAGCTCATTCTGTATGTGACTGTAACCCACAATCCCCTTGTTTGTCCTCTCCAGCCTCCCAAACCAGAATGAGGTCAAAGTGTTTGCTCAACGCCTATTATAATACTCTTTAAGCACTGCTCGCAGGCACTAATTAAAAAACAGAAATTAGATGTGAAATAGGTGGTGGAGGGTGACTGAGACAAACTGATTTTGTAGTTTTCACAAAGAGGAGACTGAATAGGACTCAAAACCATTAACGCAATAGTTGTTTCTTTAGTATTAACTTTATATGAGGTGTGGGATGTTTTGGTTTTAGTTTAAAACTTGGGGATTTTATTATTATATAGGAATAAGCATTAAGTAAACGCTACAATTAAACAGTTATAAAATTCACTACATACCTATTAAAAAATGAGAAAGACAAACAATAGATGTTAGTGGGAAATGCTCATAGTTAGTGGGAAACGTCATGTACACAGCTTTGGACAGTCTTTTAAATGTTTTGTGTGTGTGTTAGTAATTAGCAACTGAATTGAATAGAATTGAATTGAATTTGTGAAGTTTGGGATGTTTTAGTTTTAGTTCAAAATCTTGTTTTTGTTATTGTTTTATTATTATCTTACATTAAACATTCAACTTACAAAAAATTAAATCAAATTAAATTAAATTAAATTAAATTAAATTATGAGGTATTCTTTATGCTGTGATTAAGTAAAATAAAAAATAAAATAAAATAAAATAAAATAAAATAAAAATAAAAAAAATAAATAAATAAAAAAAAATAAAATAAAATAAAATAAAAAAAAATAAAATAAAATAAAATAAAATAAAAATGCATCATTAATTAATTATGAAGACTGATAAAGTCTGAAGTGGTTGAAAATGTATTATTTGGTGGATTTTCTTATGCTATATTATATATTATTTAGGACAAATTTAAATTAATATAAGACAAATTTAATCTTTATTCAGTTCAAATGAGAAAAAGAATCTGAAATGAAACAGTTCCATTGTCTCTTTATTATTAGTATGTTTTTATTTACATTAATCTTCATTTTTTGATGGAAAATGTCATTTATGACTTAAAACTAAATTTAACATTTAATACTTAACACTTAGCTGTATTTAATATTTCATTTTAACATTTAAGGCCAAAACAACATCTGTGAAAAAAATTTGTCAACCCCAAACCACACCATTTCTAAGAAGATAACTTTCTCAGTACTTGGTAGCGGTTAAAAGGGCATCCGCTGCTTAAAACATATAACAGAGTAGTAGGCCACCCCTGATCAATAACTACTAAGCTGAAGGAAAATGAATGAATGAGAATGAGAATGAGAATGAGGAGCAGAGAATGAATGAGACAACAGTGAAAAGCTGAATGAATATGGTCACCTGAAGTTGTGCATGAATTGTCTGAATTTGTCGGCTCTTTGGGACAGCGGTAGCACAATGTTAATGGGCATGTTGCTCGTCTCCACCAGCTCACTCTTCACTTTCATGAGGGGGCCGAAGGGTCTGAACAGAACCAGCCTGCGGAGCTCATGTTTGTGTTCACCGCGAAAGGTCAACTCATAGAGCGAGCCCTTGTCCTTCTCAGTGCGCGCAAGCCCTGCAATAAAGAAAACACATCAACTACAGTGAAGAAAAGAAGAGCTTTTCTCCAGCACACACACATGTAATGCAGGATTTCAAGCTCAAGGACAAATACGACAAAGATAAAAACACAGTTGTGCACAGACAGGAGAATGAAGGGAAAAAAACACACTTTGAGACTACAAATCACCTGCTGCAAAAATACAGAGGAAATCAGCATTTCATTGCTCTTTATCTCAGATGTTTATTCCAATTTATTGTAACTGTTGATAAACAGTACACAAACTAAATGCATTTTTGTGTAAATATTACTGTTTAGCCCTTTGGGCACTCACTGAAACACTCGTTGGAAAAACCCTGGAGTATTATTGGAGTATGACTTTTTTAAAAATACTTCAGGAGTTCACACATAGCTGCTGATTGCTAATAATTCGTGTTTGGCATGCTGTCCTAGAAGAGACGTCTGAGCTCAAAGCATCCTCAAGCCTGGGGCTCCCTCCTGTTACGTAGGGTGAGAGGGGAGTGGTTGTGTTGGGGGTTGGGGGGTGTAAACGATGAACGAGGTGAATGTCAAACTTGATATATAACTTGCACTATATGTTAATGGCTCAATGCATTGACCACCAAGCAATTGGCGTTAATTATTGCTGGACCTTTGAACTTTTATGACTTCCAAAAATTCTATTGTAATCAATGTTAATGAAGTTTCCATACTGTATATTGAGCATGCAGCATATTGTATATTGCCCTGAACTGATGCAGAAAAAACTACTCAAAAGTATTCTCATAGCTTCAGAATATTATGATTGAACCACTGATGATGGTTTGATCAGGTTTTTGGTAACTTTCTGGGCTTCAAATGTGTCAGGAGAATTGCTGTCTATGGAGGATGAGAGAGCTCTCGCATTTCATCTAACTATCTTAGTTTGTGTTCTGAACATGAACACTAGTCTTACAGGTTAGGAAAAACACAAACTTGAGTAATTGATAACACCAGGCACAACTTTATTAATTTAACACTAAATAATATTTACAGTACTAATAACAGAACAGTAGCTGATATGTATTATTCACTTTACACATGCGCTCTTGTTAGCTCTTTAAGTAGTGCTGTTGTGGCTTGATCCGCCTCTTTTCTAACTGTGAAATAAACAAAGGCACAATTCAATGCTGACATCTTGGAGAAAAACCAAGTAGTGCAAAAACGATTCAAAGCACACGTGTGAGCTGCTTGTACATTGTTTGCACACTTAAGCCCTGTTTGGATGCCAGTTCGTTCTCATGGGTAAGTCTGTAAAAGAAAAATCTGAATAGAAGTCAATGGCTTTGCAGAGAGACATTGATTAACAAGGACACAAACTGTCCAGCAAAGTGTCCTTTTTTTAAATGCACATGATGCCACAAAGTGCAACCATGCGGTGCATTTCAGAGGCCAAAAGTGTTCACAAAACGAGTTTTTCGAATTGATCTACATTATAAATTCAGGCGTGGAATTGGACAGCAATTAAACCACCATATGACCTCCGTGTTTGCCAAAAAGCAGAAGATAATTTGGCCAGGGATTTTCAGACAGTTCATGAGAGAAAACACAGATATTCTGGATTCAGATTTCCCCTGTAAGCAGTGAAAATCCTTTACCTTCCTCTGAGAAGCAATAGACTTTTCACAAGACAGTGATGATGTTTTTTAATGGTTATCAGCATCTTAAATCCCCAAAAGTTTGACATATTTAGATCTTTAATTCAAACATTTTTACATTTTTAAATCTCTACTTTGTATTATAGTTGATCTTTGCATCAAATTACAAAAAAAAACAACAACAAAAAACTGGGTACCGCTTATGTGAGATGTTTCTAATGCAGCATCTATGGACAGGACTGTAAATTTGACATTGTTCTTTCTTCTAGCTGAATGTTTTTCATTTTTTTGAATGTCATGAAAACACTATGATGTTTTTTTCTTTTCTTACAAATGTATGAGTACAAAAAAAAACGTATTTGTGATACTACTATCTCTACTCTCTATTCACTACTCTTTAATTTACTCAGCTACAATGACTTCTGCTTTAGACAAAGAAAATGCGAAACGTGAAAAGGATCTATTACAGTTCAAATAGGACTGCAGAAAAAAAGGGCTGTGCATGTACAGTAAGCAGGTTTTACAATAATTACAAATGACAGTTATGTTACCTACGGGCTTACTGATTTATGATGTAGCCTATTGATTTCTTCATATAAAGAATGCTTTCATGCCCTCGGTTCAAATCGACACCTCAGGCATTTATTTGGCACCAAAATAAAATACAGACATCTGCTTTATGATGCCGCGCATGATTCTGTGCATATACACGGATCTGTTTCTGAGCAAAATGTGTGCATTTGTATGGCAGAGAGAGCAGGAGAAAGAAAATGCATTCTTTCTTTAAATAAAAGAGCATAATTTGGCAGAAAAAACAGGAAATGTTTTTCATGTTTATCCTATTGTTTGTCATATTTGCTTGTTTTTTTTTGGTGGGGGTTGGTTCTATTCTTTTCTCTTGTAGGGTTGAAAATAGCAAGAAATATGATACTAATGATTAAAACCTGCTTGGAACTATTTTAGCAGTGCATTACCCTGAAAATAACCGCACACCTTAAAATATTCATAAACCATTCATAATCAAGCATTCAACAGCTTCTAATAACACTGGCATATTTTTCCTTTACTACTAAAATATATGAGCAAATTAAAACTCAATAAGACACATAAAACGAGCTCATTTCAATGTCTCGGCTGTTTCTCCTAGACAGCAAAGAGGCTGAAACGAACGAGAAAAACATCAGATTTCTCTCACGAACAAAAGATTGCACCGAAAAGCCACATATTTCTCATCAAAGATCCAGCATCCAGAGATACGGAGTTATGATAAGGGCTTTCTGAAGAATCATTTGGACAGATGTGGAGATTGCAGAGGCACCGGCCCGTCTGAGGTTTGGGTAACATCCCTTATAATAAAAGCATCTGGAAGGTGGTCACGCTTGGATTTACGCTCTGTACTTTCATGCTTCTCCAATTGATCCGAATAAAACCTTCGGAGAGATCTGAACTATAAAACATCAACTGCAGACTGTTTACATCCCATATTCATGTTAAACATAGTGCTATAAAAGGGACAATGAGTTTTGTTATTGAGAAACAAACACACACTCACACAAGGCTTGCACAAAAGGGGCAGATTGAGGAAACCAAAAAAGAAAAAGAAAAAGATCATACTTTACAGCTTCATACTTCATTAGTTTTGGTAGCACAGTGTGGGAACACTATATCATGATCTACACTGGGAAGTATGTGCATCTAATTTGAAATAAATTTGTGGGAAAGTTGCTATGGCGTTCTAAGTTGTTTTTAAAACTTTATATGTAATTGCACCAAATGGTTACTAGGGTGTTGTGGGTTGTTGCTATGGGAATGATATGCAGTTTCTAATATGTTTTGCAGTTCCTAGTTCTTACAGATTGTTGCTGCGTGGTTGCTAGGGTTATGTGAATGGTTGCTAGAGCAGTGGAAAGCAGTTGCTGATGCGTTCAAACGCATTATGCTGTTTCTAGGATGCTGTAGGTGGTTGCTAGGGTGTTGTTATGTCTGGTTGCTCGGGCAATGATGTGCAGTTGCTAACATGTTTTCATTATACAGTTTCCAGAGTGATTTTGGTGGATGCTGTGCAGTTGCCAGGGTAACATAAATGTTGCTAGGTCAGTGTGGTTGCTAGGGTTATGTGGACCGTTGCCAGGGCAGTGATATGCAGTTGCTAATGTCGTCTGGTTATGTTGTTTCCGGGATGCTGTTTGAGGTTGCTAGGGGGATGCTATGCAGTCGCTAGGTTGTTATGTCTGGTTATTTGGGCAATGATGTGCAGTTGCTAATATGTTTTGATTATATAGTTTGATGTGCAGTTGCCAGGGAGATGTAAATTGTTGCTAGGACAGTGATATGCAGTTTTTAATGTAATTTGATTATGCAGTTTCACAGGGTGTTGTGGGGGGCTTCATTTAATTTCTGGAATGTTGCTTAGCAGTCTCTACAGGGTTGTGAGTGGTTGCTAGGGAGCTGTTTTGTGTTGTACTGGTGTTGTGGGATGTTGCTATGCCAATCATTGCCAGATTCTAATGTGTTATGCAGTTTCTAGATTGTGGCTTTATGGTTGCTAGGGTCATGTGGATGGTTGCTAGGGCAAAGATTAGCAGTTGTGTTTATTCTGTTTATGCTGTTTCCAGGATGCTGTAGGTGGTTGCTATGGTGTCGCTATGCAGTTGCTATGTTGTTAAGTCTGGTTGCTAGGGCAATGATGTGCAGTTTCTAACAGTACTTTTGTTTATACAGTGTTTTTGGTGGATGCTGTGGAGTTGCCAAGGAAAGGTAAGTGGTTGCTAAGACAGTAATATGCAGTTATCTACTGCACATGAGTGGTTCCTAGGATGTTTTTTCTGTTGTTCTCATGTTGTGGGAGGTTGCTATGGCAATCATTTGCAGTTTCTAATATGTTTTGCAGTTAATCGTTCTTTTTGTGGATTGTTGCTGTGTGGTTGCTAGGGTGATGTGGATGTTGCTAGGGCAGAGATTTGCAGATGCTAATGCATTCTGTTTATGCTGTTCCCAGGATGTAGATGGTTGCTATGGTATTGACATACAGTTGCAAAGTTACTATGTATGGTTGCTAGGGAAATGATGTCTTGTTGCTAATATGTTTGAATTATACAGTTTCCAGAGTTTTTTGGTTGCTAATACAGTAATATGCAGTTTCTAATGAATTTTGATTATGCAGTTTCACATGGTATTGTCAGTGGTTTTATTTAGTTTATGGGATGTTGTTTTGCAGTCTCTACAGTCTTGTGAGTGGTTGCTAGGGTGTTGTTTTGTGTTGATCTTGTGTTGTGTGAAGTTGCTTTGGCAATCATATATACAGTTTCTAATGTGTTATGCGGTTTTTAGATTGTTATAGATTGTTGCTATGTGGTTGCTAGGATGAAATGGATGGTTGCTAGGGTAGTGATTTGCAGTTGCTAATGCATTCTAGTTATGCTGCTTCCAGGATGCTGTATAAGGTTGCAAGGGTGATGCTATGCAGTTGCTAGGTTGTTATGTCTGGATGCTACGGCAATGATATGCTACTGCTAACGTGTTTTGATTATACGGTTTGAGGTTTTTTGGTGGATGCTGTGCAGTTGCCAGAGTGATGTAAGTGGTTGCTAGGACAGTGATATGCAATCTGTAGAGTATTTTGAATATGCAGTTTCACATGGTTTTGTGGGGTGCTTTATTTAACTTCTATGATGTTGCTTAGCAGTCTCCACAGTGTAGTGAATGGTTGCTAGGGGGTTGTTTTGTGTTTCACATATGCTGTGGGAGGTTGCTATGGAAATCATATGCAGTTTCTTATGTGTTTTGCAGTTTCTAGGTTATTGTAGATTGATGCTAAGTGGTTGCTAGGATGACATGGATGGTTGCTAGGGCAGTGATATGCAGTTGCTATGTGTTCTGGTTATGCTGTTTCCAGGATTACTGCTATGTGTTGTTGCTAGGACAATGATTTGCAGTTGATAATGTGTTTAAATTATGCAATTTCACACAAAGAGTGTTCTTGGTGGATGTTGTGTTGTGTTCTGATTATGCAGTTGCTAGGTTGTTGTGGATAGTTGCTAGGGCAATGATATGCAGTTGCTAATTTGTTTTGGATATGCAGTTTTCCATATTGTGGGTGAATTTTATTTTGTTTCTGAGATGTTGCTTTGCAGTTGCCACAGTGTTGAGAGTGGTTGCTAGGATCATGATATGCAGTTAGGTGGTTGTTAAGGTGTTGTTTTGTGTTTCTGTTGTGTTGTGGTAGGTTAGTGCAATGATACACAATTTCTAATGTATTGAGATTATGCAGTTTGTAGGGTATTGTGAGTGGTTACTTTGTGGTTGCTAGGGTGTTGATAGGAGTAAGATAATGAACAGTGTTTAACACGTAACTATGCTACTTCTAGGACACTCCAGGTGGTTGCCATGCTGTTCCTAGGGTGCTATAAGGGGCATTTATGACAGCACTATGCGTGTTGCTATGGTGCTCTGAGTAGTGTTTGGCATGTTGCTCTGATATTCAATTGAAAAAAGAATTGGGTTGCTAGGGCGTTCTGTTAGAAAGCAGGAATAATTAATACGTCCAGCCCCTCTTGCCTTCATTCCACACATAAAATGCATTTATGGGAAAAGCAGGGCCATTAGGGAAGCCATGTGAATCAATATAAGCCACTAACAGCAAAGACATCAAAGTGCAACCCGCAGGGTCTACTCCACCTCACTAAAAGAACAGCTACGTTAAATAAGATGCAGGAATTCTTTGCGCAACAAGATCACGTGAGTTACCGAGTATTGGTAACATTAGCTCTGGGTAAACTGCACTTTTAGCATTAGCTGGTATCGCTTTCCATCTCCAAATCAGATTGTGTCACCACAAAATGGCTCCAGTTAAAGGAGCACTATGTACAGTTAGCCAACAGAGATAACGGACACAGGATCATGCAAGAGAAGCATGTATTCCTTGAGGGACTAGGAGAGAGAGTTATTTTGTGTGTAGAGGAGAGATATGCTTTCTGTAAACATTCAGGCGTAACGGTCAAGGTTTTTTCTTAAGACCAAATATTTTTAGAGTGTCCAACAATATTATTCAGTCTTGTTCACTGTTAGCAAGACAGCTGGGTAAATTGACGTTGTGTCTGGACACTGAGAAGTAAGTTTCTACAGACAGGGCCTCTAGCTAAGACCTGGCCTTGGCTCTCTTTGAATTCTTCACAAGCTATCCATTGTTGGTGTGTGAAGCAGTGTAGGCCTATTCAATTATACAGCCGATAAAGAGCTCAGAGAAGACTCGAATTGACAAGGAATGGACTGCTATTTAACAATACAACAAGCCACAGAAAAAAAGCTAAGCTGGCCTTTTCAGCAGAAGTATTAGTAAAGTTCATGTATCATCTCATGTTTCCTGCACAGCTAACTGTGTAATTGCCTTTATCTCATCTTGAAACTTTGTACATACACATAATAGCTCCTTTATAGCATCTCAATTTCAAGAGCAAAACAAGATGCATAGCAACATGAATTATTTATTTCCTGTAAAGTATATAAACACAAACACTGAGTGAGATGTGTTGCTTTCTCTCTGGAGGAAATGGCAGCGATGACACGGCTCCGAACACGATACAGCTGTGCTCGTTTCCTGGAGTCATCTCAGGATATCCTGGCTTTAGCGTGTTAGCATGCTGCTACAGGATGCTCTGTTGTTTTGCTTTGTATCGATTTGTTTCTGAGGGTGCAAGAATCACAACATAACATGCAACCCTTGCTTCAGAGATTCTTTTGAGAGACTTTCTGGAAGTATGTTAGACTAGTGTTAGACTCTAGTATTTGTCAATAGTCCTGAGACTTGGCAAGTTTTCCGGTGGTACACCATCAAAGGTGAAGCGTGTAATCTCAGCACTGCTAGCACAGTCCAAACATCCTCCTAAAAACTCCGACCATCCTTCCAAATCACTATCCACTTAAACTATTGGCTGTACTTGATGTAAACCGTCACAATAAAACATGTGCACATAAAACATAACTGAATCTTCTTCGAGTGTGTTATACAGGATATTACACTAAGACACTAAGTACTGTAGACGTATAAATTATTAGTAGAACAGCAGAAACAAACACAGTCCACGATTAACTCCAGAATTCTGGGGACATTTCAAGCATTTTCCTTAAATTTTCCTTAAATAATAATGAAATACACGTGTTTAATTTACAGTAAGGGGCGCCACGGTGGCGTAGTGAGTAGCACAATCGCCTCACAGCAAGAAGGTCGCTGGTTCGAGTCCCAGCTGGGTCAGTTGGCAATTCTGTGTGGAGTTTGCATGTTCTCCCCGTGGTTGCGTGGGTTTCCTCGGGGTGCTCCGGTTTCCCCCACAAGTCCAAAGACATGAGGTATAGGTGAATTGGGAAGGCTAAATTGTCCGTAGTGAATGAGTGTGTATGAATGTTTCCCAGAGATGGGTTGCGGCTGGAAGGGCATCGGCTGCGTAAAAAAATATGCTGGATAAGTTGGCGGTTGATTCCGCTGTGGCGACCCTGGATTAATAAAGGGACTAAGCCGACAAGAAAATGAATGAATGAATGAATTTACAGTAAATGATTGAAATAATTATTAATGTAAAATAATGCAAAATGCTTAAACGTGAGAGGAAACATTTGATTATGATACTAATTGTTGTTTACTTATTGTAAAAAAAATTTAAATCAGTCAGACAGTAACAGAGTTGACATTTTCCATGTGCCTTAGCTCAAGATGCTAACCTCAATCCAGAGTAACATGGCATGCCTAAAGCATAAATTGTATTTGTTTTCATATTATGTTTTCAGACAGTAAATGAGAATTCACTGAAATATACTAGTAACAGAGTCGACATATAATTATTCTACTATTGGTGTACCCCATACATTTTAATGCCATTCCACAATGTCTTCCAGAGTTTCCATTCAGAAAAAGTGACATCCCTTTTAGCAATTTACCTGCTTTATCTATCAGTGCTGTACATATTGTTATGGCTTTTTAGAACAGATGTAACAGAGTTGGCCAGAACAGAAGGACAAACACAAAATTTATCACTGAAATAAAAAATACAGATAAAAGATGTGTCATGTAAATCTTTATTTAACTTATAGAGTAAACATTTTAAAGTAAACAAATTATTATTTCAAGAGTTCACACTTAGCTGATGATTGATTATAAAGCAAGTTTGGCATGCTGTCCCAGGAAAGAGTCCTGAGCTCATAAGGTCCTTGAGCCCTGAGCTCCCTACCGTTTGCAGGACGAGAGGGATGCTTTGAGCTCAGGTATGTTTAGAGAAGTTCCCCCTTTATAAGAGCTAATGGCTGATGATTGCTATGTTGCTGGATAAGAGTTTGGCTATAGTGTTAAATTTAGATTGATCAATTCACTTATGATGCATATTTTTTGGGATGAAGGGAACTGGAGAACCCGGGGGGGGGGGGGGGGACTCACGAGAGCACAGGAAGGATATGTTAACTTCACACAGAAACAACAGCTGGCCTGTTTAAGGACAAGAACCAGTGACGTTCTTGCTGTGAGGCATCAGTGTTAATCCCTGGGCTACCATGCTGCCCTATGAAGGGAAATGTGGAGGAGTAAGCGTGGAAGGGGGGATTCTTCAAAGCGAAGATGACTGTAGTAAGAAACCCTGGCTCTTTATAGGGAGTTAGGAGTCGTCTGATTGGCGAATCATGCCTTGGTTGAAGCAGAACCAGCCGTGCTCAATCATAATCCCGTGATCCTCTTGAAATTAGTTTATAAATAAACTTCACTTCTTGATAACTGAGCAGGTGAGAGTTCAAAGTGGGAGTCTTTAAGTTAATATTTTCAGGACAAAACGTCCTTAAATACCCATTCAAACATTATTTTAGAGATAAATAGATACATTTGTGCTTTTCTTCAAAACTCTTTCATTGAAGTTTTTGTTGCTTAAAAAATAATTATAAATAAATAATAAATGTACCATCAAGTATAGAATCACCCACATGTTAAATGCATAACCATTACTCTTACCTTCTATAAAGTCTGATGGTGTGTAGACTTTACTGGCTTTTGTTTTTTCTCTACCATGGTTTGGAGCATTGAGGGCATGCAGTGCGCTCTCCACCACCTCTGCCAGCTCGTCCCTGCGGTCCTTCCTCACCGGCTTCTCCTCGGGGTGACGAGTCAGCCCCATTTCTAGCTGGTAGACGCGTTGTAAGGTGAAGCTCTCAAAGGGCACCACAGCATACTCGCTGGGAAGACGCACACCAGTGTGTACCTCTGCCCGGCTCAGCTGGCTGCGTAGAAACTCCTGCAGGTCACTATGACTGTGATCTTCAGCCACGTCGCCCCCCATGCCCTTCCCAGTCGACTTCTCCAAAGAGTCCTGCATGCCTTTAAGCTGTTCGCTCCTTTCCTGGAGAGCTTCTTTGAGTTGAGCTATTTGTTTCTTCAAGCTGGCAATATGCTGCCTGTGCTGCTCTTCTCGCTCTTGTAGCAGAGCCTGGAACCCTTCCCGTCCAGCAGGGCCAACAGGGGCAGCTCCAACCCCTCCTGGCCTGCTTGGACCCCCTGCCAAAGCCATACCTCCAGCCCTGGGCAGGGGTTGCCCAGCCATGGGATCATCTGCATGGGGGCTGCAAGTGATAACATAAAGGAGGGAAAGACAACAGCAAACCACCACTAACAAAACACCCAGACGCGAGAGCCAGGCCAGCAGACCCCTGCGCAGCATCACAGCTGACAACCTCAACAAGACAAGTAGGAAGACGCAGTTCAGCAAAGTAGAGGCATCTCTTTGTACCATCAAAACAAGGTGAAATATCAGCCAAAGGCCACCCACGGCAGAAGTCACCAGTGTACGTCTTTGATTAAAAAGAAGATGAACTGTTTGTGTTGTGTCTGTCGACTAAAGTCTCATATTTCCCAGGTGCAGACCACAAAGCAAGTTTTGTTCGAAACGTTCCTGACGATTCCTCGGCTCTTTAAACTTCAGCCTGGCTCTTCATCCACATACTTTGTCATGGGTCAAGTTACGGCCACTTCCTCCTCTTCTAGCTCTCCGTCCAGACAAATGAACCATTGGGCCAGTTCAGTAGCAACATGCGCGTATCTCCATCTGGTGAAAATTGCTCATTCTTCTCGGAGGTAGCGTGACAGACCCTTGAGAAAATGTCTGGAATGGATCCTCCATTCTACAGAGCTCCCAGTGACTCAAAAGAGAAAACCATTCATGGAAGGTTTAGCCATTAGATGTCCGTGGCAGCGGTCCATAAAGGGGAGTTTGGAGGCTGTTCATTTGTCATTCGTTTCTTTTAACTTTGTGTAACGGTCCAATGTTGTTGAAAAGACCAAGACGTTGTTTCCCAAAGAGCTTTTTAGGTGGTCTCTATGAGCTCTCTTCATGTTTCATCATGTGTTGCTTCGGATCATCACAGATATCTCTAGAAAAACATGGAGAAAAGAGGAATAAATTGATTACATTTCGTAGAACCAGATTCGTAGGTGGAAAAAGGTCTCCTATATGATAATCAGTACATCAACTCTGATAGCTTAGCATTATCATGCCATTAAGCAGACAAAAAGATTTTTTAGGTATTCCATTATGATGAGGTGAGGGCAAAGGGTTCAAGTGAGTCTATCTAGTATGCAAACACACAATGTTTATCTTAAAGTGACCTAAGGGTCTAAATTCGCGACCAATGCAGCCAAGCAAAGCATTCTGGGATGCCTCCAGTGCTAGAGAACAGTGCTGTCACTGATGTGTGAAAATAAGAGATGTGTGTTAAAAGCAGTCTAATGGGAACACGCCTGACAACTCACACTGGGGAAGAACAGCCGCACTGTAAGTCTGAGCAAACACACTCGAGAGGCACTGCATTCATAGACGTACACACATGCAAAAACATACATATGCACCCGGTCACAAACACATGTGCATCTGTGATCAAGGGCACACACAGGAACACTGTGTGAGCGAGTGGGAAGGCTGTGGTGGTAAAAGATACAAGGTATAAAAAGAGTGTAAAGACATGTAGGAATCTCTGAATATGTGCGAGTGTTTGTGCGAGTGTGTGTGTGAGCTGACTCACCACACAATTAGCTCTTTATGGGTTAGTGGGAGGCTTGATTTAATGAAAGGATTAGTTATGTTAGCGGTGAATACTGGACTGTATCAAGGAGAGTTGGCCACACACCAGCAGCGAGGAGGGGGATGTCTATTTATCTGAGACTGGCACTCAAATATGGACTCTCGCAATTATTCAAACGCACTATCCATCAGTTCACTCACTCACCTTTTCATCCTATAATTAATTTATTCAGTCATCCAATAAATCATATATTGATTCACGCTCTCTTTTAAAACACTCATTTACTTACTCACTGATTCATTTAGTTTTCAGTCGCAGACTGGTTCATTTATTTTCTAATTTTCACAGTTTCAAGCTCGAAAGAAATTGTGAATGTCAGTTGGAATAAGGCAATGTTGATACATTGCTTAACAGGAAAGTAGTATCAAACCAACATCAAATTAATTCTGAATGAAATAAACTGAGTTGAAATGCTTTTATTGAGTTTCAATAATCCCAACTGTTTGTGTGAAGGAGAATAAGAATGTGTGGTCACGCTTTATTTTGATGGTCCGTTTGTTGAATTGAATGTACATTGCATCTAATTGTCATTAGATTGTAAGTAGACTGTTAGGTTGGGGTTTGGGTTGGGGTTAGTGTAAGTTAACATGTACTTACAAAGTTTCTTATAGTCTGTTAAATGTCTGTTAAATGTCAGTATCAACAGATATTAAGCAGACAGTCTACTAATACTCAAATGGACCATCAAAATAAAGTGTAACCGAATGTGTAAATAAGAAGTATAACTGATTCATTTAGTAACCTCTTTATATTTAATGATATTTGGGGGGTTTTCTCACTGAATCATTACTTCAGTCACTTATGAATTCATTTTTTTCACTCAGAGATTTATTAAATCACTTAATTGTTCATTCATTCACTCTAATAAATTCAATAATAAATCATTTACTCTCTGAATCACTCCTTCAATCATTTATTCATTGATTTTTTTCAATCACTGATTCATTAAATCACTTAATTGTTCATCATTTTACCCTCTCAATGAGTTATTCAGGTGTTTAATAAATTGTTTACTCACTAAATCGTTCATTCAGACATTCATTAAACCGTTTTCACTCTGAATGATTAATTCAGATGTTCATGAATTAATTTAGATGTTCATTAAATCATTTACTCTCTGAATCATTCCTTCGGTCACTTATTCATTGATTTTTTCAATCACTGATTCATCAAATCACTTAATTGGTCATCGTTTTCCCCCCTTAATGATCTTCCAATGGTCTTCCAAAACAAACATAGGGAGTAAAGTAAAGCTGCGGTCAGGCTGCACTTTTCTCCCCATAGACTTCCATTCATTCCACTCCATTCCAATGCGTCAGACCAGAAATGTAAGTCCGTGCGGCAAGTTTTGCAGTTTCCTGCATTGCGAGGTTCAAGCTTGTTGAACTCTGACCTGCAAAATCCCATCATATGACTGCGTGAGACCAATCGAGGATCAAAACATGAACTCTCTGTACAGAAATGTTTTATATGGAGCAATCGCTTGCTTTTTAAAAGTCTAATCATCTTGTTCAATTCCGCCCCTTTTCGTAGCGACAGAATTTTGCAAGCTCAAACTCTAGTGTGACTGCAGCTTTAGGCTGGTAATTTGTGTTAAATTTGGAATAATCCGATTGGCTAGCTAATGATTACTGATAGGGACCAGCTGCGGTCAATCATATCACGTGCTCCTCTCGAAATTAGTTTGTGAAACTTCACTTATTTACTCTTTCACTCACTGAGTGACTTATTCAGTCTCTTATTCCTTCATTCTTTCACTCGCTAAATGATTATTTTTTTCCATTGACTCATTTATTTAATCATTTGATCAAGATTTATTCATTCACCAGCCAATTGTATTTTATATACGACAGCTCTGTTATTATAAAACATCTTTCTGGTGCAGCAACCGACTGTCTGTCAAGGTGGTGATATTTTTTAATTTCTCCTCATCTCATTTCAGAATTTACACGTGATAGAGCGGGGCAAGAGACGCCTCGCACCATGTTGCTCATTTCCAGCTCACTCGTACAGCCGCCAGGACGAGCACAGCACGAGCCTGCCAGCGATTCATTCTCTCCGCTGTGCCCATGCCATACAAAACCCTAGCCAAGACCACGGACCAAACACACGGCTGAGCAACACTAGGGAAAACAGGAGGGGCTTGACAAGCTTAAACAAATGAGAAACAGAGACTTCAATTTTCCTTCTGAAACAGAGAGTGCTGCTGTTAAGTGATGTTGATTCGCTAACAACAGTTTATTCTTTAGATGTTGGCTTGTTCTGTTGCCAAAACTTGACCACTTCTGTTGTAGAATCAGGCTAGTAGCTTGTGTTTAGCTGGCGATTGTCAGGTTGACCAGCTATCATGTTCCATTAATCAGTTAGGACTCTTTGAGTTGGTTTGATTCTTGGTTTGATTAACAACCAAATGTAACCCGACATTCCTTTTTTGATGTTTGATGTCAAATTTCTTAATATTCCTATTCATTCTATATCACGTGTGTCAATTCCAGTTCCTGGAGGGCTGCAGCTCTGCACAGTTTTGTTTCAACCCTAATTAAACACACCTGATCCAACTAGATAAGTCTTTCAGGCTTGTTTGAAACCTGCAGGTGTTGAAGTAGTGTTGGAACTAAACTGTGCAGAGCTGTGGCCCTCCAGGAACTGGTACTGACACCTGTGCTCTATAGGGTCACCAGTGACCAATGTATGTAATAGTGCTAGTTTATGTTTCTCTGTGCAGTAATAATTACATCTAATGATGCAGGTCACCATTATTCCCATAAATGTCAATCTCTGATGTACAATTATGATGGCATTTGTCACTTATAATAACCTCAGGCATAAATTAAAATACTACCATTAGCAAAACTTGAAATTAATTGGTTTATTGTTAATAAATTACGCTCTTAGACCATTTTTATACACACCAAATAGCTTGCTCAAAAACACTGCTTCCAACTTAAAGCTGACTATTAAGCCAGACTTCAATATCTACAAACATAATTAGCCCTACATAAACAACTTTTTATATCAATATTAATGCCTTTAGTTTCAGGTCACCTAATACTTTACAACTTCCTGAAAACTTCCTCAAAGATCTTAATCAGAGTAAAAGCTCCTGCATGTGTGGCAGGTTTGCGAACCAGGCACATTTACATTAGTTCAATTACTTTCACAAGCTCTGATCTGCAGAGTCAGCTGCAGTTATACTATCTGGCTGCGGTGTGCAGTCAGGAAATGGTGTGTATGTGTGTGTGCGTGTGTGTGTTCTTTCTCCATTTTTACTTTCAGGCTTTCTCTGACCATTGGAGCCTGGATATTTACACCCTGTGTTTTTCACACATCTAATACATAAATACATCAGCCTTCAACCATTTTTTGATGCATGTTCCTTCCTCTCTTCTTTATGATGAAGGTAACTTCAATATTTAAGAAAGTGGAGGGAGAGTAAATGATGACTGAATTTCCTACTTTTGGTGAACTATCACTTAAAAAAAATGTCTCTGTCAAAGTTAGCATGTACTGTGGAGATCAAAATTAAGTTTGAGGTCATTGTTTAGTCCTATTTAGAGTTAAGATCGTCAACGCATCCAGACGTCAACATGACACCAGATTGACGCTGAACCCCAACGACGTGGGACGTTGTATTCGGTTTGCAAATCATAGATGTCAAAACCCAACTACAGGCAGACGTCAATGTCTAACGTCGAAGAAACATTGCATTTTGGTTACTTTCCAACGCAACCGAAAAACAACAAAATATCAACATCTAATGATTACAGCTTGACGTTGTGTGAACATTACCACTATGTCTATCAGATGTTGGATTTCGGTTGCCATACCTGAAGAATAAATGTCAGTATTCGACGTCAATATGGCATTGGTTTAAGATAATGGTCACTTTCCCACCTAAAATCAACCAAATATCAATGTCATTTCATGTCATTATTGGACGTCAAAAATAACATTGTCCTTAGGCAATGGCGTAAAAACAGCATATGCTGGTTTACCAACTAGAAAAAAGAAGAAGAAGCGGGTGTTACATGTTGATTTCATATGCACAGTGTTAGCACACTGAGTACTCAAACCGCTGCTGAACAATCAGATCGTATCAGACCGCACACTGCAGCCAATAGTCCAAACTGCTGAACGAATCCCTGGTACTACCCTTCCCACACTTCAAGAACTGTACTCTTCCAGAGTGAGTAAAAGGGCTTGCAAAATCACTCTGGACCCCTCACACCCACCACACTCCCTGTTTGAACTGTTACCGTCTGGCCGGCGCTACAGAGCATCAAGCACAAAAACAACCAGACATAGGCAAAGTTTCAGTCCTCAGGCCATCTACCTCATGAACAGTTAAATATTCCCCTACTGTGCAATAAACATGTGCAATACTGTCTCATACGCACCTGTACACAGCACCTTATAACTTGTATATTTATAACAAATCTGTACATACAATTCATCATCCAGAGCTCTTTGTCTAATTGCATCTCCGTTTAATGTTTGTCGTATTTTCTCATATTTATTTTGTGTTGTCACTTGCCACTTTATGTACACTGGAAGTCTCTGTAGCCAAAACAAATTCCTTGTGCGTGTAAGCACACTTGGCAATAAAACAGATTCTGATTCAGATTCTGTTATAGTGTGTGAGCACATGAATCCTGAGCTTTACAATTACATCGCATGTGATCATCCCAATACGGTATGAGTTGAATCCATGTTGAAATCGCAAAGAGGTTGCACAGTGTATGCCCGGCCTAAGAAAATCTGGGACAAAAGCCCTATAGTGACCAAATCATGCAAACCATCAGCAAAAAAACAAAAACAAAAAACAAAAACAAAACACTAATCTTTCCTGAGGAGCACGTTGTGGATGGAGTACTGCTCCAAGTTCACTTTCGTGATGGAAGTAAATTATTTGGGTCTGTTAGAAAACATTTAGTTAGTTTTCAACATAGATATACACTAGATGTCACATAGGCTATTGTTGTCTATTGGAAGGAATGTGGCAATAGAGCCGCCATCTTAGTGCAGGGTAGCGCTCCTTTGAAATGAATGTGGGACCAAGATGCGGATTGGGCATCAGGAGCCATAGATATATAGACATATATACATATATACATGTATCTATGACCGGGAACACCAGGAGTTTTCCTGGTGGTCAGTATGCAAATAAATATCAGGCGCAGACAGTTATGTTATCAGGCACCCTTCTAAGTTACTTCAAAAACTAATGTTAACTTATCTGTCCTGCACCAACGTTTTGTAATATTTCATCTACATTTTCACTGTTTTTCCTCAACAAAACTAGCATAAGCCAAGCATTTAGTGCAAGTTGGTGCACTATGCCTTATGGTCAGTGCAGTAAGTGACTGTATTAACATCAATAACGTTACTTGTTGAGCTCAAAAGTTCATAATACAAAACCAGAAAAAAATTAAATCTTACCTAAGAAATGTTCTGCCTTTATGCATCGGTTTCTTAATTCGCTCATTACTACACCTGTACACAGCGTAAAAGTCCGGCATCTTCAGATTTGGTCTTGACTAAGTGCGGTTCAATAACTTTCGTCCTAAGAGCCTGTACAAATATGGCAGCAGTATCGACATATGCTCAGGCCCCATATGCAAAATGTAGTGTACATATCTATGGTCTTCGATTAACGAAAGGCCGAACCCAAAGTGTGAAAAAAAGGCAGTAAATATAAAGGTGGAGGTTTGTGGACACGGCAGAATGAATCCGCATGTCTAAACGAGTGGATCAAACACACTTCTTTTCTGAAACTGAGCATCATCGACAACATCTGGACTCTCTTTCTAGAGAAGGAAATAAAGCACAGCACTCGACAGCCCTCCTTTCACTGCAGCAGGTTCGCTCTTAATCAAACCACTTCCTGTGTCCACGGGGCAGAAGCGTCTGACACGAGCTTCCTGTGGGTCTCTCATTAAAGCAGACAGCACCAGCTGCAAGTCCACAGCCCTGCAAAGTACAGCTCCCATCATCAAAGACAAGATAAAACAACCAGAAACATAAAAGAACTTCACATTCTTCTTATAAAAGAATGATCTCAAATCCTGATCCTCCGCTTTCCTTTAAACTGTCAGTGCTTATATAAATAATGGATGCGTTGGATTGTGTAACTGAGCAATACCGCAGAATCACAACGACTGCTGTAAAATAATTTATCGGGAGTCTATTCTACGCCCGATGCCTGGTGTTTTTTTCATGATTCCTGTATCTGCTGCTCTCCTCGAATGTTCAATTAGAAATCTATATTTTTTTCTGGTTACATATATTTTAAATATATTTTGTGTTGATGACGAGGCTTAATGATATATAGATTTTTGAAATCGAAAATATATTTAATTTGAATCTTTTGATATATTAAACACAAGTATCGTTCTTGTGTAGGCGAGACGGTGGCGCAGTAGGTAGTGCTGTCGCCTCACAGCAAGAAGGTCACTGGTTCGAGCCTCGGCTGTGTCAGTTGACATTTTTGTGTGGAGTTTGCATGTTCTCCCCGTGTTTCCTCCAGGTGCTCCGGTTTCCCCCACAGACCAAAGATATGCAGTACAGGTGAATGGGGTAGGCTAAATTGTCCATAGTGTATGTGTGTGTATGAAAATGTATCGATGTTTCCCAGAGATGGGTTGCGGCTGGAAGGGCATCCGCTGCGTAAAAATATGCTGGATAAGTTGGCGGTTGATTCCGCTGTGGCGACCCCGGATTAATAAAGGGACTAAGCCGACAAGAAAATGAATGAATGAATGAA
>CAIGQQ010038783.1:4680431-4713982 GCA_903798035.1 Danio albolineatus | reverse complement strand
AAAGAAAGAAAGAAAGAAAGAAAGAAAGAAAGAAAGAAAGAAAGAAAAGCACAGTGAAAACACACACAGGATATTTGACTGGTAGGTGGAGGCAAAGGAGTTTGTGACGTCAGTGGAAAAGTAATTCCAGAGGAGAAGCAAGTTATTACTGAATTATGCACAGTTTGAACAGGGATTTGAGTGAGGAATTCACTGACTTTGATTTAAAATTGACTTAAACACAATCCTCCCCTTAAACACGCCCCTTCATACACAACCACCATTCAAACGCCTTCTGTAAGCACTTTGAAAACACACCACGGCCTCAAATTAAGACAAAAAAAAAAATGCGCCCCCTCTAAAACAGGGTTTCCAACACCCAGCTGCCTCTTAATTCAAGCCACTTCATATTTACTGTGTCAACCTCGGCCAAAATAGAAAAAAAGAACACAGAAAAAGAAATGAACAATACGCCCTCAAAGCACTCAAAGAAGAGGAAAATTAGAGGACACTTGTCTTCATTCCACGCTGCCTCAGAAAGACAATTTTCATTCAGAACTCTCGTCCAAACAAGCCACAAGCATTTTAATACAGCATTTAATGCATTTCCATATACATAATCACCTCTTTGTTCAATGCAGATTTGATTGTGTGTATGGAAGAGTGCGTTGAAAAAACAAGAGCTTGAATGGGTCTAGAACGAGCGCTGACAGATTGTGGTTCACCACATAGCCACACACTTTGAGCCACAATTGAAGGCCACTTGGTCTTGAAAATGTTCTCAACCCTGAAGTCTTGATAAAGCACAAATGTGCTCTTGAGCGGAGCAGGAACAGAAAAATCTGCCCATTAGTTCATCAAGCACTGTTAAAAATCTACAGCAACTTACTGTAAATCAATTACAGCAAAAATACTGTTTACATTTACACCACCATTTATCTTGCTGTATATGTATTTACTGTATTGCATATCTTTACTGTAAAATATACATTAATTTTAGACACTGTACAACTTTCCTACAGTAAAATACAGTTCACATTACAGTTAAATATTGTGTAATTTACAAATATTGTTAACAGTGTGGTTGTTGAATCTGCCCAAGAACACATCAAACTTGCACTGTAAGACGCCATTACATCTGGAATTTACAATAATACATAATGGTTAAGCTCACAAATGTTTTTTTCTGCATATCACAACATAAGTAATCTCATATACTGATAGCAATACATATCCTGATGCATAAATGCAAACTGTATATTGACCACATGGAAAAATCTATTTCTTTTTTACATTTTAAAATAAAGATGCAAAACAAATTTGACTCATTTGATGATCATATTTCTGATCTGATTTAGAAATTTAGAACAAAATATTTAATATAAAACACTTTTCAAAAAATTATTGACAAAAAACAAAAACTAAAAATATATGGCTATATAAAATGCTAAATGGGGCGACACGGTGGCTAAGTGGTTAACACTGTCACCTCACAGCAAGAAGGTCGCTGTTTGAGCCTCGGCTGGGTCAGTTGATATTTCTGAGTGGAGTTTGCATGTTCTCCCCGTGTTCATGTGGGTTTCCTCTGGGTGCTTTAGGCCCCATTTACACTAGTGCGTTTTTGTTTTAAAACGCATAAGTTTTGCTACGGTTACACCATCCGTCCACACTACGCCGGAGTTTTCGAGGTGCGAAAACGGAGCGTTTTAGAAACGCTGGAGAGAGCGTTTTCATTCTAAAACGCTGCAGCAGCGTCTCAGTGTGGACGTGGGAAAACGCAGACTTTCGAAAACAGAGGCGTGGCTGTTGAGATCCGCTACGTGATTGGGGCTTTGGGTCATTGCGTATCCTTCCCTTATTCGTCAAGCGCACATGGCTATAACGTCACCGGCAGACCAGCCTTCACTGTAAACACTGTATTTTCAAGCCATGGATGTTTTATATTCATTTGTTACTTTAAGTAACAACTCGACCTCGTCGTCTGTCCACTAAAAGACCTCTCTTGCTTTCTTTGCCATCGCAATCATCGTTCAATCAGCGTTTGTTGACTAACAATAACCAAATGCCGAGCGAGACACGTGCTTCCTGTTTATACTTGAAAGCGCATGCTCAAGAGTGCGAGAATGGTCACGTGATATACGTTTCTGGTGGAGTAGTGAAGACGGAGATCTTTTGAGACGCTGGGTGAAAACGCTAGTGTGGACACGGATCGTTTTCATGCTAAAACGCCGTTTTTAAAACTAAAACGCACTAGTGTAAACGGGGCCTTAGTTTCCCCCACAGTTCAAAGACATGCGCTATAGGTGAATTCATTCATTCATTCATTCATTTTCTTTTCGGCTTAGTCCCTTTATTAATCCGGGGTCGCCACAGCGGAATGAACCGCCAACTTATCCAGCATTTGTTTTACGCAGCGGATGCCCTTCCAGCTGCAACCCATCTCTGGGAAACATCCATACACACTCACTCACTCACAAACACACTATGGACAATTTAGCTCACCCAATTCACCTGTACTGCATGTCTTTGGACTGTGGGGGAAACCGGAGCACCCGGAGGAAACCCACGCGACCACGGGGAGAACATGCAAACTCCACACAGAAATGCCAACTGACCCAGCCGAGGCTCGAACCAGCGACCTTCTTGCTGTGAGGCGATCGTGCTATCCACTAGGCCACCGTGGCGCCCTATAGGTGAATTGAATAATCTAAATTGGTCGTAGTGTTTGAGTGTGTATGGATGTTTCCCAGTACTGGGTTGCAGCAGGAAGGGCATACGTTGTGTAAAACATATGCTGGATAAATTGGCGGTTCATTCCGCTGTGGCAACCCCTGATGAACAAAGAGACTAAGCCAAAGAAAAATGAATGAATGAAAATGCAAAATGTAAACACTGTACATTCTCATGATGCTGTCATTCGTGTTTCTGTCTGCTTCACCGTAATGTTGTGTAATATTGTGACTCCACGATATAGATAATATGAAACAGTAGACTTTTTATTTTGTACATACTATATATCACCATGTTGCACAGCACTACTATGGCACCATTCCCTTCTTGATAAACGGATGCAATAATATCATTTGTGATTTTAAATTTTTTTTTTTTATTGATTCACTGCTTGGTATCACTTGATGTCACAAAATCCAACCACAACTAGATAATATCTAATTCAAAAGTTCACACTTAGCTGATGATTGATTATAAAGCTTGTTTGGCATGCTTTCCCGGGAGAGAGCCTTGAGCTCATAAGATTCTCAAGCCCGGGGCTCCCTCCCGTTTGCAAGGCGAGAGTTTGAGCTCAGGTAGATCTCGAGAACTCCCTGGCAGGTAGCTAATGAACAGATAGTGATTGCTTTTAAGAGATAACTACTTACTAGGAGCATGTCTATGGTGCCGAGTTGGATTAGCCAATTAACTTAAGGTGCATGTTTTTGGACGGTGAGAGGAAACCGGGGAACCTGGGGGAAACCCACGTGAGCACGGGGAGAATGTGTAAACTCCACACAGAAACGTCAGCTGGCTTGGTAAGGAGTAGAACCAGTGACGTTCTTGCTGTAAGGCGACAGTCCTAACCACTGGGCCACCGTGCCACCCATACAGAAAGGAGGAAGACTAGCAGGGATTCTTCAAAATGAAGATGGCTGTGATATTGAACTTAGGGTATTTATAGTGGCTTAGGAATCATCTGATTGGTGAATCATAAATTTAATAATGCAGGACCAGCTGCAAGCAATCATAAGCACGTGATCCTGTCAAAACTAGTTTATAAATAAACTTCACTAAAACAAATCATATAAAATTCATGTTAGGCCAGCAGACAGTACTGCTTAAGATGTTCAGTAAGTTGCAAATTGAAAATATGCCATAAAAAAATGTCTTTTTGTTTTGTATCTTTAGATCAGAGGTGCAAAGTTGGCCCATGGTAAACTTTGGTTTGGTCTGCCATTCCATCTGAAAAGACAGGGAGAATGATGGGGCGTTGGGACAAATGCCTTTGACAAAGATCGTCATTTTAAATTTAATGTACACCCTGTTGTTTCTTTGTTTCATTGAGGAGCTACAAAAAAAAAGACAGCTAAAATGAAATGTATCATATGAATCAGACTTTTAAAATGCAAATACTGTCACGTGACAGATTCAATTGACAGGACAATTCAATTCATCTTTATTTCTATAGCGCTTTTACAATGTAGACTGTGTCAAAGCAGCTTCACATGGATTATAGTAAATTGAAACAGTGTGAGTCCAGTTTTCAGTGTTGAAGTTCAGTTTAGTTCAGTTCAGTGTGGTTTAATATTCACTGCTGAGAGTTCAAACACTGAAGAGTATGCTCAAGACGTCAGTGAGCAAATCAAGGTGAAGGCAGGAGCAGCTCGACTAGTGTATTCAGTATTAAGCTCCATTGTGTAAATGAGATTGTTTATGTTTTTACTATAATATGCTGATTATTCATTCATTTTCTTTTCGGCTTAGTCCCTTTATTAATCTGAGATCGCCACAGCGGAATGAACCGCCAACTTATCCAGCATATGTTTTACGCATCGGATGCCCTTCCAGCTGCAACCCATCACTGGGAAACAATCATACACACTCATTCACACACACAAACTACTATTTAGCCTACCCAATTCACCTATACCACGTCTTTGCACTTGTGGGAGAAATCGGAGTACCATGAGGAAACCCACGCGACTACGGGGAGAACATGCAAACTCCACACAGAAATGCCAACTGACCCAGATGAGGCTTGAACCAGCGACCTTCTTTCTGTAAGGTGATCGTGCTACCCACTACGCCACCGTGGTGCCCTACATTGATTATAAAAAAAATATACTGCATCATCATTTAATATGTTTTAAAGCAACTTTTTTCTATTTATTTTTAAATAGTAAGCAAATAAATGAGCAAATTTAATGTAATATGGTTTGGTATATTTAACTTACCCACAATCAGGCTTGGTTTTTGGCCATTTATAAGAAAAAAGTTTGGGCACCCCTGCTTTAGATTAAACAAATGTTATTAAAATGTGTTTTCTGTTCATTTATGAAAGAAAAACTATAAATATACTCACAACAAGCACATATATTATGTTATTATGAATATATATATATTGCACATGAATGTTGAACTAATGTTTTGTAAAAGTATATATAGAAATAAGTACTTTTACTGTAAAAAACTGGGTAGAAAAAAGTACAGTAAATCAAACAACTATGTTAGTAAAAGTCACTTTATTAAACATTTCAATATCAAAAGATGTTGGAGGAGATCAAGATGACATTGTGAACCACTAAGTTAACCAAGACTACATGTTTTATTTGATTTTTTGATCTGGACCAAAAGAACACTATAGGTGTGAGCGAGTATAAATGCTCATTTTGGTGAATTCAGAGGTATTCATTTTTTTCGGTAACACTTTATTTTGATGGTCCATTTGAGTATTAGTAGACTGTCTACTTAATATCTGTTGATACAGTAATTCAACCGACATTTAACTGACTAAGAAACTTTGCAAGTACATTACACTAACCCCAACCCTAACCCCAACCTAACATTCTACTTATAATCTAGTGACAATAATCTAGTTGCAATGTAACTTAAATTTAACAAACGGACCATCAAAATAAAGTGTGACCTATTTTTCTGTTGTACCAAAACACACAGTTTATGATTGAAACTTTAGTTCCATCCGCATCCTTTTCATTCACTTGCTTGTTGTTAGCCTTGAAATATAGGCTTGTTCATTTAGTAGCACTCATTCACCAACTGAGTAATCCAGGGAAATAAGAGGCAAGGGTCTCAATGAAATCTCCATATAAGTGGTCACAGGAACTCAAAAATAAATGTAGTCATCTGAGTCTGGAACAACTTGGCAACTTGGAACTATCCATTTTCATCAAACGTTGCATCCATTTAAACATTTTACTGAAGAGTATTGCAAATAGCTTCAAGCTAACACACAGAGCAATATCCAGTGTGCAGTTTAAATACAGCATAATTAATCATGCTACTGCAGAAATAAATGCTAAATCCAAAATGACACGATGGCGCTCACATTAATAGACTAATAGCTAAAAATAATATTTACGAGCAGTGCAGTCTAAAGCATCAGCGTGATTTTTAATTTTCTCCTCTGTATAAGAGCTTTGTGGCATGCCTCAATTGACCAAATGCTTCTTTCAGCCCAAAACAGCAGGACCGCTCATTGCCATAGAGATCACATAGTTGAGGACACCTAGTCACCATAGCAATCTCCTCTACAGGATGGCAGAGCTACAGTGACAGCTTGCTTTTAACATGAGACGGACACCAGATTCTTCTTTGGAGGCCAGAGGGAAACCTTAACACACTGATTCTGGGACTCAAAGATCTGAACACCAAGAACAAAAAGATTATATAGCACAAAATATCTCACTATCACTCATTTATTCACACTCGTGTGGTTCCATTTCTGTATGACTTTCTTCTGAACTAAATCAAAGACATTTTTTAAACCATATTTTTGGCTGTATCACATTCCGTTATAGGGTCCAAAACATCATAAGAGCCCTTTAGCCATGTACACACTGCAGCTGAATTCAGCTTACATTTCTCCTTTTAGAGGGCAATGCTGATCTCTGCACACACAGTTCAGTCATTTACTGAAGTGATGACCGCATTCTACAACCAAATTAACTTCAGACAAAAGCTGGTAGTGGCAAACACATTTTAATATACATCTATGCAGTGTGTCCAGAACCAAACCAATAAATAAATAAATAAATAAATAAATAAATAAATAAATAAATAAATAAATAAATAAATAAATAAATAAATAAATAAATAATATATTAGTGATCAGAAATGTCTGTTTTCTGTTTGTGCTCAGAGATCCCAGAGAAGAGGTATAAGCTTTGACTAATTTGTGTTGCCAGATCTTGCTAAAAGAAATCAGCCAATAATTTCAAATTTATAATAAACCTAATATATCATATTTCATAAAAGCAAAATATGGCTATCTACATTTTTGACTCAACTAAAACTAAAAACTTCTCTGACCAAATCCCACAAACTTAGAAAGTGGACATGGCAACACTTAAAGACAGCATAAAAGAGTCTAAAGACAAATAAAACATGATGTATCTCTAGTAGGTTCAGCTAAAATTCTTATTAGATAACTAAATAAAATAACATGTAATTTACTAGACATTCAGAAAATAGGTCATTCCCATCGTTTAAAGTACTACAGCAGGGGTGCTCAACCCTGCTCCAGGAGATCGACTTTCTGGCTGAGTTCAGCTCCTACCCTGATCAAACACACCTGAACCAATTAATTAGGACCTGAACAGCATTTGATAATTACAGGCAGGTGTGTTTGATATGGGTTGCAACTGAAATCTGCAGGACGTTCGGAGCAGGGTTGGTCACCCCTGTACTACAGTAAACAAATTATTCAATAATCAAAACATTTGAACAATTACTTGCCGCCACCTACTGGTGTCATTTTAAGCATAAGTTACTTTTTCAAAAATGATTTACTTATTTTGATTGCTACCATAGAGATCAGTATTTATATCCTAATGACAAACATTGATTCAAATACTAAAGTCATATTCTGATTTATCGGTTCAGTACAGCTAAGTATTGGATGCTTTCACACTGCGTTCCATCAGTACCTGGACTTTTATTAGTACCTACTGTACTGTAGTGAGGTTCCAATTGAGCCACACCATTAAACACTGATTGCTCCGAGAGAATTGACACTACCAGCATCCCTAGATGCAACACAAGACACCAAACCCACTAAGAACACCATTCTATCGGTAACATCCATTGTCTGTGTTGTGGGTTGATTCGTGTCACACGTTTGTTTATGTCATGTTTACATACTAAATTGAAAAAAATTCTAAACTACAGTGAAAATGCAAGATCCCAGCCACACCGTACCGTACCACACATTGGAAAGGTGGCTTTTTTTAACACAGAAATGACAAGACAGTGTACCTAAAAAATGAAGGACTGAAGCTGTTCCAAAACTAAAACTGATCTATACATAGTTTGCACCCAGTAGGCACACAGCGTCATAAGACGTTTGTATTAGGTTAGATTTAGGTCAAAATTCAATGCCTAGTCAGCGTCTGAGGACAATGTTATTGACATCCAACAATGATGTAAAATGATGTTGACATCTGGTTGATTTTAGGTTGTGTTGGAAAGTGACCAAAATCCAACATCGAGCAACATCCTAAATCTATGTCATATTGATGTCAAATTCTGGCATTTATTAGTCAGGTTTGGCAACCTGTGGTAACATCCACACAATGTCAAGCTGTAACATCATTAGACGTTGACATTTGGTTGATTTTAGGTTGGACATTGGACATTAACGTTAAGCCTGACATTGGGTTCTGATGTCAACCCGATTTCCATTTCCAAACAAAAGACAACGCCCCCACAATGTTTAAGTGCAACGTCAATCTGACGTCATGTTGACATCTTGTGCCTGCTGGAAAGTGTGAATGCAAAATCTGAATGTCCATTTTAATCATATTTGTTTATTAGACGAAGTTGAATTATTGTCATTCAGGAAATATCTCTGGCTCGGACTACACAATATCAGCCTGATTACTTTATGTTACAATCTATTTGACTTAGGGTGTTATGGTGAATTGTAAATGACAATGAATGCTGGGATGCAAGAATCAATCATTTTATCTTGCATGGAGAAAAACAAACCATTCACCTGAAATGCAGAGTAACTAGCACAAGTATGTACTAGTGTTGTTAAGTATGCTTTGATAGTGCTAATATTGCCCAAATCACACGCTTCAACCTTCATTCTCCATATAGATTAGAAGATTAAGATAAGCCTCTGGAAATGCCTGCACGTATTGTCAGGGAATTAGCACTGATTTGTTTCAGTGCTGCATACTGCACAACAAACACCTATAGGCTGCTCCAAACGCTCCAGATGCTCCAAAACCAGGACAGGAAATTGTTGTTCAGATTAATAAGCTTCAATATGTGCATGAAACAAAGTAGGCATTAGTGTAAGAAAGCAAAAAAAACAAAACAAAAATAAAACAATGAAATAAACAGAGAACCCAAGTTTAATAAGGCATTACCATTACAAACTCATCAGTACGGCAAAATGAAGGGGTGGGCTGAAATTCAAATTGGGTTTTGATTTAAAGCTCCCATTGTCCGAAAGGAGTCTGAGGTCTAGACGGCCAGCAGCTGAATTCAGCCAGTCTTTCAGAATAAAGATTAAAAGAATAAAATAACTACTTTAACTAGTATTGCATCCTATGCTTTGAGCAATACCCATCATCCTGTTAGCGCAGAGGAAGCAGATTCAGTTTGGCAGACAGCCCAACTGTTAAAAAGTAAAACGGTGTTTATCTGCAGGAATTCCTGAGAAGCTTTGAAGGATGTTTTAATTTGCACTTCCTTCTTCAGACCAAATGATATAATCAAAGGTTAAAACCTGATATAACCTAACAGTAAAGAAAGAATATCTGTGTACTTTGAAGTGTGATAAAATCAATATTATTTAATCTTTTTTTAGCGTAGATGGTTATTAATCAGTTCCCCTGCACACAAACGTGAAGGTTTGAGGTAAGTGAGAGTTTATTTTACTTTTAAATTAAAACAAATTTTTATTTTCATAAAATGATGCATTTAATTGATCTGTAAAAACAAAAGCATTCTATTTATTTTAAATAGTCTATTTATCAAAAAATCTTTTTAAAAGTTTTACAAAATATTTCAACATTGTCATGTTTTTTCACCAAATCTAGGATTATTGGGAGGCACTGAAAACTGGAGTAATGCTGCTGAAAATCAGCTTTGATCCACAGAAATATATTTTATTTTCAATTAAATTTACAGCACATATAAAAGTATTACTGAAAATACTAAATATTGTAATAATTGTGAAATCTCATAAAGTAAAAGTGGAGCGTTCTGAAATGTTGTAGAAAAAATACCAATGGAGCATTCTAAAACATTTCAAAAATCTCACGAACCTCAAACTTTTAAACTCAGTAGCATATGTATTTTGTGTAGATAACATTCTGAGATGTCTGAAAGCTTCTCAACAGATGTTCATGTCTTCCTTATACATCTAGCGGATACAAACTGACTTATTTATACAAGCTTGCATGTAATATTTGAAAGTCTGTAGTCACACACTTGGCTACAAAAAGCTATTTCCCCTGTTATTGGCCTGGAAGAAAGAAACAGTTCATTTAACACACTTCTGATATTACTGTAGAGGAACATTTTGTTGCGCGATATGGGGTAAGTTGTTGAAACGAAGCAGTGTGACTTTGCTGCTAAATTAAAACAATTATAGATCAAAGATTTATGCATGAAACAGAAAAGCTGTGAAAGATAAGGCAGACTACACTCAAATGTCAAATGAGTAAACACCATGTGACTGATTCATTACAGTTGACATTTTTTACAAAAAACCCAAAACTGTCTAAATGATGACTGAGTGTTAATTTCACTTCGTTTACATGCTATAGCAATACGTCTTACATTTTTAATAAGAACCCACAAAATGATAATTCACGATAGTTGAAACCAATTGGTGTTTGAGAACATTCAAACAATTTATAAAGCAAACAACATTTTCATATAACTTTTATACCGTTAAAATACGTCCCTTGTGACAACCTCCTCGTGTGATAGCTATATATTTAACAATTCAATAACTACTCATAACAGTATTTAAGCATGACTAAAAGGATGATGGACCGCCACTGCCTCTGCATCTGGTGCCATGAATGAGATGAATGTCTTACCATCATCCTGGAGAAGAAGAGATGCAGCGCTTGTTTCAGTGGTCACAGACAGTCCTCCAGAGCAGCGCGCTGAGTGCTGGACCAGCATGCGGCGGAGAGTGAGCGGAGAAGCGGTGAACCACTCTGTGTTTCTCTCCCGGCGAAACCGGATCCTCCGGTCCACCCCACCCCTCATCAGCCTCCGCCTCCAGCGCGCGCATAAAGGGAGCGTTGTTACCTGCAAAATCCGACACACTCCTGACGCCCCGCACGCTCCTCTGGGAGGAGAAACTTATTTATTTGCAGTATTTGTTCCGTCGGGCGGCAGTTGGTCCTCTTTGGCTCTCTTATTGCCTATATAAAATTTGGCCATGCAGTCTTTTAAACGAATATGTTTATAAAACCGCCCGCAATTAAAGCTAAAAGTGCTGACAGTAGCCCACAACAACCTACAAATACACACACCTAAAATGTTTCTTCAGTAGCCTAGGTCTTTGTGGTAATTTAGCTATTTAGCACAGCTAAGTGGTCCGGTTATTTGCCTCGTAATCATACCATGTATTGGTTCTTCAGTGGGGTGGTGGTACAGTAGCACTTAAAATGAATATGATTACAAGCCAAAAAACCATCTTTAGTGCTATTTATGACAAAATATTTTGTCTATTCCATGCTGATTTTAAGTGATAGCCTTTATGGACTAATATTTTGGACTCAGTGGTCCAATTGGTTTAAATAGCATCTCTGCCAATGAAAATCAATCAATCTGTGCATGTCAAAGGAAATAATATGAGTGGAGCTGAATTTTTGTTGTTGTTTGAGAGTTTTCAAAGGTGGAAAACAAAGTTAGGAATGCATACATTTGGAAATTTTGTGTCCTGGCTAAAGAAGTTTTCTCTCAGACTTGCAAAATTGCTGCATTGATGAGCAGAAAGCTGCATGGTTTGAAATTCACTTCTGTGTGAGCTGACTATTAACACCAGACCATAAAGAGAATCGCAACACTATTAACAACAGACAATGAACTTTTATTGCCTTTATTTCTTTCTTTTATTTATAAAACGCTTTCACCTTTTAAAGAGATCCTCCATCCAAAAAAAATCTAAAGATCTCTGAGAGTGCATCTGAAATTGTGTTCTGTCCTACATTTGAATTTAAATTTGGTTTGCTGGATTTAGAAAATAACATTTTATATGGTTTCAATGTGGCGACACGGTGGCACAGTAGGTAGTGCTTTCGCCTCACAGCAAGAAGGTTGCTGGTTCGAGCCTCGGCTGGGTCAGTTGGCATTTCCCTGTGGAGTTTGCATGTTCTCCCCGTGTTCGCGTGGGTTTCCTCCGGGTGCTCTAGTTTCCCCCACAGTCTAAAGATATGTGGTACAGGTGAATTGGGTAAGCTAAATTCTCCGTAGAGCATGTGTGTGTATGAGAATGCATGGATGTTTCCCAGAGATTAGTTGTGGCTGGAAGGGCATCCGCTGCGTAGAACAAAATGCTGGATAAGTTGGTGGTTCATTCCGCTGTGGCGACCCCGGATTAATAAAGGGACTGAGCCGAAAAGAAAATGAATGAATGAATTGTTTCAATGTGATGGAATTCAGACATGTTACATCCATTATGCAGTCATTATCACAAGCTGTTACAGTCATTTGCATTGCTTCACTTCCATTCATAAATCCTCTTCAGCTGCCCCATAGGAAGTCAAATCAAAGAATGTGCACTTCAGTGGAAGTAGTGGGTCATCTGTATACTTCTGTTTGCAAATACTATGAATTAGTAGATATACTATATTTCAGACTTAATGTCTGATTCTCTCGTTGTGTCATTGAAAGCCATTATCACACTAGACTTTACAAGATACATAATATGAAGTCATGCTCCACCATGTCTTTTTAAAAATATAATACACAAATTTTTGAAGATAATTTGTAAAACACTCGAGATGTAAAAATATGATATCTACTTCCCTTTGGGGCGAAGACTTAAGGTTTGAGTTTCATTTGGGGTTTAAGAATTAATGAGATCAAAATACTGGACTAGCCCCCACATGTTATGATCTTAATCATTTGGTTTATATGGCGGTTTAACAGGTTAAACCTGAAGATTTGCAGTGTGTGCTTTTAATCCAGCTAAGAGGCCAAATATTTATGTTGCACTGGTCACACGCCTTCACATCATACAAACTTGCAGGTTAGCATTCAGCATATTTGAACTTTGAAATGCAGCAAATTTTGTATGAGTTTCATATTCCGCATATTAATGGGAAATTATTACTTATTAGAACAGTAATCGATCTCTGAAGATATATAATGTGATATCACAATGTTATTAAGCATACTAAGGCCCAATCCCAATTCTACCCCTTAGCTCTTCCCCTTACTGGCACTGTGCTGTCACAATGTGTATTAGCAATAGTTGGTTGTTTAACATTGTTGAATTAAACTACTATGCATTACCATAAGCTTATTAACTTTAAGGAATGAACCTGTTTGCATTATATGGACTTACAAAGATTAAGTAGTGTCCCAAAACTCACTGTTTGGGTTCCCAAAATAAACAAGTTCATGTACATTTGATGGCACAAGTGTGAGTAAATGAGAGAACTGTCATTTAGGCTACAATTTATTCCCCTTTATGATTGTTTCGTAATCACACCACTCAAATTCTACTGGTTTTATATTTGATGCATTTATGAATTACTATAATAAATTATTCTGTTATTGTTTATGAAATTATTCAAGCATCTTGTTATTTCACATACTATTTCTACACAGTAACAGATTCACTGAGATGGGGACTCTGGTCTGTATGCACTCCATTCATACCAGCTCACCGAACAGTTGAAGCTATTCAGGCCATGCTGTTGAGAACTATTTTTGGTTTTTCCCTGTTTGGATGTAGTGTGATGGTAGAACTTTCTGGGACTAGTCACTAGATAGGCCTATATTTTCTAAAGCAAATAGTTGGCAGCAAAATTAGTCTGACCTTTGTTTTTGTAAATGCTACTACACTGATTCAGCTGGAAACAATGTGTACAACAAAAAAGTTCGCTCACAATTTTTCTCAAAAAGCTAAACAGCGCCTCCTGGTGAAAAGTGACAAATTTTCATCCGTATATGCAATTGGTTTTGAATCCCGTCTAAGTAAATATGTCATATAAAAAGCACATTTAACAATTTCAGATCACATTTCTCTTAGGTTAACATGTTAGTTTAAGCTAGGTCATTTTACTCTGAGTGTTTTTCACATAATGTAAAATCTATTTGCAATGAAAACAATGAAAGAGATACCACATATAAACACTCAAAAATGACGTTTGCTGTTTGTTCAAACTACTTATTTAAAATAAGCGGAAACTACACAATTATTGAGTTTTTTGCGGGGACAACTTAATTGTTTTATGTTCAAGTCACTTAAATTTGTAAACTTTCAAAAGCTAACTCAATTCCTTCATGTTGTCCCAACACAAATCGATCGTGTGGAACCCAAAATTTTTTAAAGTGTAGGTTTTGTCCTTTCAATGTAAACATCGCTTGATTTGCAGCTGTCACACTCTGTAATATATACCACTAACAAACAAAATGTATATGCTCAATAGCGGGCACAAATCAACTGCACAAAGCTTTTCACATCCCAGACCGAACTCAGACTGAAGCTGAAAAAAGGTTGAAAGGCTGTAAAGGGCTTCAAAGGTCGACCGCAGAATTGGATAATTTATGTTTGTTGATCTCCAGCCAGCGTCTTTACTACAAAATGTGAGATATGGGAGTCGTGGCATTTGGTTGGGTTGGCTCAGTTGGTTAGTGCTGTAACTTGGTAACAAGCTTGCTTAAAGATAGAGAAGCACAGGCTAGTATAGTTTGAAGGAAAGTTACATTATTGTTCCTTACTGACTTTCATTGTATGGAAGAAAAGAAGGAATCAAAGCTTTTTCTTTATGTTTATCATAATAATAATAAAAGAAAAATTGGTAGAGGTTTGGAACAGCATGAAGGTCATCATCACTAGGCCCACATGGAATTATATTCATTTCAGTAATATTATTGAATAAAATGCAAATGTTTACATGATATATGTACAATACAATTTATAAAGTAATATTTTATGTCTTTTACTGGTTGTATTATACGAAAGACTTTGTGTACCAAACAGGTGGATCGTAATGGATTTGCATTTACCCTGAATAAAAACGTTATTCTTTTTTCATATATTTTTAGTTACTATACTCTCGAAATCATAAATACTCAGATTTTTATTTATATAATTCTGTGCAAAAATGACATGATACAAATATTCTTTCTGGCCCTGGTCACCACAGACCTAAATCACTTGAAGAATCTGTTACTTCATACCACAAATTTGACCTTGGCTCTCTCTCTCTCTGCTCAATATTTAGGGCTGTGGGTCATTGATCTCTTGTCCTCTACGTCATTTCTTTTAAAATGAACCCTTTCGGATTGCGCAATTTTTTTAGGACAACCTGATCTCACTAGTGTCTAACTGTCTCTATGGTTTAATACTATGGTGTGTTGCTAAATATATAATTTAAGCTGTTAACAATAAAAGTAATCTTAGGTGTTTTAAGTATAAAGTAAGGCTTGTTAGAAGATTAATCTCTACTTAGTTTGTAGATTTAATTAAGGATTTGAGTTTTGAGCTTATAAAAGAATTACAATTCAGAAAACACAACAATTTGAAAATGTTTCACAAAAAATAATAAAGCATATTTAAGCATAACCTCACGAATATACTCCTCATTTCTGATTTTTTTTTGGGGTAAACCTTTATATAAGCAAGCCAAAAAAGTAACATAGATATAAATTGGTAAATTGCTGGCCAAACACAGCTTATAATTCAACTACAGTTTTTTTGTAACTCATGTCACACATTTAACACCCACTGCTGGTTTTGTCTCATCTTCACACAACAGGTCACCAGTACTGAACTGGATACAAAAAGAAATATACATTGTAAAAAAACAACACAACAGCACACATCCTGCTTCCACAATGGTAACAAGCACATAGCTCATATTCCCCTCCTCCCGAACCACTTAAACCATGAACTGTTTCTTCCGGCTCTTTTATGGCCGTTCTCAGGTGACTGATGATATTGGAAGTGTTCTGACTGTAATCTGGAATATGAAAACACCCACTGACATCAATAGTAGACAAAACAAATATGCAATTCAATGGTTACAGGTGTCCAACATTCTCCAGTATATGTTCTTTTGAAAAAAAGAAAAAGAAAAAACTCAAACTGGTTTGAAACAAGCCATGAAAGAGTAAATAATATTCCGTGTAAATGCTGTTCCAAGTAAATGTTATTCCAAGTAAATGTACTGTATCTCCTCCATATAATGCCTGCATTCTGACATAAATGCCCACAATTCATTGGTTCTGCTGGCTGACATCACAGCTGCTCCTCCTCTGTCACTCTGGAGTCTGAAACAAGCATCAAATTTAGTTTACACATCAAATCTTGACCCATAAGGGGTGCAGGGCATGCTGGTGAATAAATGAATGCGTGTTTCAGCAAGTCACATGGCGTAGACAAGATCCAAACAAAAATAAAAAACACAATTCAATATACATTTAACTGCAGTTTCTGGGTGAAATGAATACTACAGGGCAGGTTGACACCAATAACTTTTGCTCCTTTTCACACTAATGATATATTGTCAATGAATGAAGAATTATTTTTGCACAACACCACATAAATACCACAAAACAACTTAACGGTGTCAATGGTTTGTAATCGAATATGTTTTGACACCTTACCTATTGTCTAAATGGACAACTTTTGCAGTGTGGTGAGTTTGCTTGGTAGCTCACATTGTACGGTGTTGTATTTTGTGATTAAGTGCACTTTGGTTCAAGTCTTGTGAAGAACAGTTCCACAATATAAAATCAAGATAAACCTATGTACCTGCAATGGACTTTTCTCTTACATTTGCTTTTGAAAACATGATTGGTTGGGTGTAGGTAAAGTTTAGGTCAGTGGTTCTCTTAGTGATAAGTGACATGCCCTACCATCTTGTGAACATGTACAAGAAGTACACAGGCACCTGACACATATATCAAAATGTATCCAAAAATGTAGTCTGAATCACATATTATTTAAAGATCCTGGGTTGGAATTTGAATTTGCTAAAAGTAGGACTATTTATTTCCTTCTACCACACTCAAAAAAGATACGTGGGGGCCAGACCCCCAAGAAGAAAATCAAATGAAAATAAAATTTTGACTTAATGTTATGTTTAATGTTTATACTTTTTCCATTTCGTTACAAAACTGAAGGTATTTGATTCAGGCTCCCATCACATATACCACAGTCAACCACTAGGAGTGATAGATATTTTGGCTCAACTCAGTTAAGTCAACAAGGGGAAATGTAACTTTAGCTGTTGCTTAAGCACTGTGAGCAGCCCGTTTCAGCATTTTGATTAGAATTCAAGCCCACTTAACGTTTCATTTGAGGTGCGAACATTATTTGTGACCTGTTTTGTTCTGGTAATAGGTTGTTTATTTACCATGCTATTTTAAGTTGTGCCAGATTGTTTTTCCTCCTTTTTTAAGTCCTGAGGCTACGGTGGCCGACAGAGCTTAACACGCTGCAATTTAAGAAAGCACATGCAATAATTAAAAACACCAGCAAATGAAGAAACGATCTTCATCAATTTAACAGCACAACTGTTGCAAATTCTCACAACACAGACAACGGAATAAAAGCGCAGCATATTGGTCAAAACACAAACAACGGAAGAAACGCGCAGCAAATTGGTCAAAACACAAACAAAGGAAGAAATGCGCAGCAAATTGGTCAATACACAAACAACCGAAGAAACGCGCAGGAAATTGGTCAAAACACTTGCAAACATCCACATAACACAACGCAAATGTTTCAAGAGGACCCAAAAACATGACGGACCCAGCTGAGATATGGTTGTGTCATTGTGAGAGAACAGAATCGTGTAATCAGCATATTAAAATAAACAAAAAATAAACACTTGTTTTTGTTTTGATCAATTTGCTGTGCGTTTCTTCTGTTGTCTGTGTTTTGACCAATTTGCTGCACATTTCTTCCGTTGTTGTGAGAATTTGCAACAGGTGTGCTGTCAAATTGATGAAGATCGTTTCTTAATTTGCTGGAGTTTTTTGTTATTGCTGGTGCTTTCTTTAATTGCAACGCGTTAAGCTCTCTCGGCCACCGTATGAGGCAGACATTCCAAGTCTCCTGGAAGTTCTGTGAGTCTCCTGCAAATGCATAGATGTCTGCAGACGAATGCTAATCTCCCGAAAATCGCGCGTCTCCCTCCCGCTCCTAAAATACGTCGCGCACCCCTCTCCACCTACACCCCACCCAGTTTTCAATTATGCTAAAACATGTTTAAATGAAACAATAAATGGTTAACGCCGCATAGTCTGCCTGAGTCTGTCCTCATTTCGGAGTGTAGCCAAAATATAGCCATAAATGGTGGTTATTCAGACAAGAGACTCAGTTGTTGTTATTTTTAGTTGCTTTAAAGTGTGGCCCACTATTTTCTTTTTGATCCTCACAATTTTGGAATCCAGTCGTGAGCCGGATTGAACAGCTTAGGGGGCCGAATTCGGCCTGCGGGCCACCATTTGATGATCAGTGGTCTATAGCTTCAGTCCGCTCTGTGGCATCCCACATTGGCTCTGTTTTCCAAGTCACTGTGTTCTTTCTGACAGTCTTCCTTTTGCAGCTTTCCATTCACTTTATGCCACCTTAAAGCTCCCAGTTTCACTGCCAGCAGCCTTCACAGTTCTTCTCAGTTAGCAGAACAGGACCAGTTCAGTAGTTCAGTATGTGTCACCTGCCCCATCAGGGCTTGGCCAATGGGTCATTGCTTCTTTCATATAGTATCATTCACAGTCAAAAACATCATTGTTGGGGGAGTTCTACTCACCCTCTGCTTTTCAGATTCTTCGTTGTGGTTTCAGGAATTACCTCACGGTCTTCCTCTGTTTTTTATTTCTATACTGATTCATACTGATACTGACTCTTCATTTTTCTTCATTACTCATTTCTGAATCTTTATCTGCCTCCTCTATACAACAATTCACCGCCTGCTCACAATTTCCACACATACGTATCACACAACAGCCCACTGCTATCTGCTATCTGCTGCCCTCTTGAACTGATTCCTTCACTACATTTAATCTTAGGGAAAATTATGATACTTAATTAACTTATCTAAAACTTGCATGTATTTCTGGCCATATAATTGTTTGATTAGACAAAAGACTGGTGTATCCTATTCGGCAAGCTTGCACTGAGATTTCCTCATCCTCTCTGTGGATTTGTTTCTGTGCCTAATAATCTGTTGGATGTCTCTAACAGTTCTGACCTTTCACCTAAAATCAAACAGGTGAAGCCCCACTAGCACATTGTTTAATTACCCTCACATTTTCAGTTTCTTCCTAAAAACAAATTCCACACATGATTTCAATTTACCTTTGAAAATGTCTTAATCACTGCCATACCAGACCTGCCAGTATGATTTATCCCCTTTTCTTAATTTCAGATTAGATTTCAAAACCCACATTCTTTAGAAAGTTTTGATTTGTCTTTTACCAGAGAGTTTTAATGCCTTGTTTACTAAGTTCAGTGGTGTCCTGTTCTGGGCCCTGTTGTTCGTCCCTTGTCCCTCAGCTCTGTCGGGGTAAGGCTGTGACTTCTAAGTCCAGGATGTACAGTCACCACCGTCCAACATGGCACATCCATTGAATCACACTTCTGACTCCAATTTGTTGTGGCGATTTAAACAAAACATCTCTCAACTCGTCAAGAGACAAAATCTCACCCAGTTGTCTTTCATTACTTTTATTTATTTTTTATTTTTTTTGCAAAGAACAGGTCTAATATTCATTCATTCATTTTCTTTTCAGCTTAGTCCCTTTATTAATCTGGGGTCCCCACAGCGGAATGAACCGTCAACTTATCCAGCATATGTTTTACGCTACGGATGCCCTTCCAGCTGCAACCCATCTCTGGATCTCTGGGAAACATCCATATACACTCATTCACACACATACACTACGGACAATTTAGCCTACCCAATTCACCTGTACCACATGTCTTTGGACTTGTGGGGGAAACCGGAGCAGCTGGCGGAAACCTGAGCGACCACCGGGAGAACATGCAAACTCCACACAGTAATGCCAAGTGAGGCTCGAACCAGTGACCTTCTTGCTGTGAGGCGAACGTGCTACTCACTACGCCTCCGTGGCACAGGTCATATAGTAATACAGAAACACTCCACGGTATGTGACAGAGGAAAGGAAAGCCTTCCTCAGATTATATCTGTTCCCTAGTCTTCAACCTTGTTATGGATGATTTCGAGTTCATATGACTCTCTGTCATACTTTTTTAAGGAAAATTCCTGCACATTGAATAGTTTTACAACAGTTTTGGTAAAGTTATAAAATCAATCAATCAGTCAAACCCTAAATTATCCATACCCCTGCGGTATTATTTTAAGCTAGATCTGTCTTACTTATTTAATAAAAATAGATATAACGTGTTACTAAGTCGTGCTCCTCATAATATTTGGGAAAAACTTCCATGTCACTTCCTCCAGGCTGATCCAGTGCAGAGGATCACGTTCGTGAGTATGTAAGAGGCGGAGTTAAAGTTTTTCACAGAATTCGGATTGTTGTTCTCAAAACCTGCGAACAAATGCTGCTTTAGCCATAAGCAACACCGTTCCAGCAACACAACAGGTAAAAACATATTTTTCTACACTGTAACCTTCTGCTCCTTTTGAACTGAGCGCATCGGTTAAACTGAACGAATAATCTGTACATGTCAAAGGCTCTGCGGCATTCGAGTGAAATTAAAAAGCTTATTCATATATCTTGATTAAAGTTATTGAAAACGTCAGGCTTAGATTTTACCGTCGACACTTGTAAAAAGTGTGACCAAATTCGCTGACTTGAATGTTCAAATGTTGCAGGAAATCACGAGTTACGCATGAAAAGTCAGTGTTTTATGATGCATGTTGGCTCTGACAAAAATATTATGATGAAGTATGTTTTATAAATTCTATATAGGCTACTACTATATTTTAACATGATTTATAGTAGTTCTGTGTTAATTATCTAATGTAAATAAATATTAATTTAAGACTATTATACTTGTTACTTGAAGATTTAACAACTTGTCACTTACCTAGTGAACTGCTCTCACTGTATTACTTGTTTGTGTTATGAATCTTACTTTTTGTATAGGTTATCCTATTGTGCACTTATAATTTAGTGATCTGATTTTTACATTATTGCTGTCATACATAAATAGACGTGAAAAAAAGATAAATATAAAGAAGCACCCTTATTGTGGATAATAATTGTTGATTTTCAGGTTGTGACATGTTGACACTGTGTTATGTTATACCCAGTAGCTCTATTTATGTTGCTGTATATCTATTCATCTATTCATTCTGCAATGTGGTAGTAACATTAAAGGCATAATTCACCCAAAAACAAAATTTGACCTGCTATTTACTCTCTCTCTCTCTCTTGTGCTTTCAGACCTTTCAGTTTCTTTCTTCAGTTTAACACAAAAGGAAATATTTTGGACTGTAACCATTTACTTCCATGGCAAAACAAATACTATGCAAGTCAATGGTTACATATTACAGAATGGTTCAGCATTCTTCAAAATATCTTCTTTGTGTTCGACAAAAGAAAGTCATAGAGGTTTGAAACAACTACAGTAAATAATGACAGAATAATTTATTTTGGGTGGACTATCCCTTTAAGCGCTTTTCTATGATTTCTTTAGAACTTTGAGTTCATTTACCTTTGAGCAGCTGAAAAGAACTGCATAAGCTGGTTGGGTGGGTTTTGACCAATCGTCACCTTCGAGTTATAAGGTTCTATCTGTGTTCTGAATGATTTTGAGATATTGAGCTTTAAAGTTTTTGCATTCCATAGCAAACAGTACGCGTGTAACATTTGTTTTTTTAAATAAAAAAATCTTAAAATGTAAATGACTTATTTACATTTATGTTTTTTTAATAAGTTGTCATTTAATAAGAATATTAAAATAACTCAATTTTGACAAAAATGTCAGATAGCTTATAATTCTAAGGTGACGAAATGGCTGCTTATTTAAAGGCACAATATGTAAGATTTTTGTTTCTTTTATTTTGTTTCAACAGTTTTAACTAGTGACACAGACCTTGTGCTATGCCATGCTGATACATCCTCTATTTCCGCTCTGGTTTTAAAGGGGTGGTCCAGTACGATATCATATTTTAAACTTTAGCTGATGTGTAATGGAGCTGTTTGAACATAAACAACATCTCTGAATGTAAGACGCTCAATGTTTAATGCAAAGCGAGACATTGGCTTTTACAGAGTTAGCTAAGCAAAGCTTACAGCGAATGAAGTTTGGGGACTACAATAAAATACATCCTGGTTAATGATGTCATAAACCCTTCAGGTTACAAGCATACACCCCTCGTAGCGAAGGGGCGTGACCAGATGTGCTGTAATGTTACAGAGTGGAGGAACTATGATGTCACCTTATAGGCCAATTGACTGCTTGCATAAAACTGGTTCCCTCGATAAAATCCCCATAGGATTTTCCCATAGGCTTTTCAAGATTGTCAATAATAAGCTCTGTGTTCAAACACTGTTCATTGTGCTTACACGTTTTGTCCAGCCAGATAATCCTCACATGAAAATACAAATTTTAGCACTCTCGGATCTTAAAAGCAAACACAAGAATGAAACCTATGACGTCAGGCGACAACTTTTCAAGCTTATTTTTTAGACATATGGTCCATGACAAAGGTTTAATCTTTCGGTTTATTATATTATAATCCACGCTTTATATTATAAACAAATAAATATGCAAAAACACAGACATACAGTACATGCCATTTGGATAGATTTTAACGTGGGAAATACATTTTGTTTTGCTTTATGGTTGTTGTAAAAGTTTTAAAACTGTATATATAAATGTGCCTACATAGTATCATCATGAGACATATTTAAATAAGTGTATCGCTTGCATGCATACAGCCCGCTTGCCTTAGTAACACACGACAGAAATGAGGCATGAGGGAAAGGTCTATCAAATGCCTGCAAATTCCACCATGGACAGAGAACAACATTCAATATAAATTTTTGTCACGAACTACAGCGAAAAGAAGCCCATGTAGTCACATATGTGTTCAGATGAGAAAAAAACGACAAAAAATCCTTTGATCATGTTAAAATGACAGTTCACGTGTATGTATTTTTACACACTTATACACACATTTGCATTACTGAGAGCAGGAAAGAGACAGACTGCACTGGTAAGCAGTATCCCCATAATATCGTTTAATTATAATAAATGATCAGCAAATTAATCTGTCGTGACGGTCTCTGCAGGTGAAGACATTATCTACACACAATATGAATTCACAATTAGAAAAATACAACAAACTGTAAAATACCATTCATGAAAATACTTAAATAACAGACAAATCCAAATGCCCAATGCAGGCTGGCTGTGTTCCAGATCAGATCAGCTCGATGACGTATAATGTCTTCGACACCGCCTGTAGTCCCGTTTAGCAACTTGATAGCAATCATTTTTTAAAGAAGTGTAACCGATTTAAAAACTCAACAGTGTGATGTAACTGAGGTGTTTTGTCGTAGAATAAAATGTGAAAGTATCTTGAGTTTGTGTTAGCCACGAACCTTATTTAAGCAATTTAACAGAAATCCCATTGAAAAAACCCATTGACTTTGGGACGAGGAAACCGGAAATGCTAAAATTTTAACTCGCTTCTGGGGTTTTGCATGCAAATTGACGTCATAGTTCCTCCACTCTATAGCAGGACACTTCCCGGTGACACGGAGCCGATCCACGAATCTCAGCACATTATGTTAGCTGACCAATCAGAGCCTCTTGAGGACAGGCCTGTCAGAGGAACTAGGAAATATGACAGTCGTTTTCATGTTAGCTGAGTAGCTGAATATACAAAGTATGATATATGAAAAAATAGCGTGATTTTTTTCACAAATAAATCAAGACACACAATCAAGCTTTAAAAATACACTCTGGATCACTTTATATCATCAGTAGCTGGTAATGTGACAACAGGGTACCTGTTTTTAAACTTTGAACTATATGTTTTTTTTTAATGTTAAGATGACTATTATTGTGTGTATGTGTAACATGACATGGCTCAACAATAAGGACTGCTCGATGGCTCGGGGACAGTGTGAGAGATGCTCGGGACAGTAGACAGAATCGTTACTGGCCCGATCAGGCCAGTGCTGCCTTGTCACCAAATTTTAATTTGCCTGCGACTATTTGTCAATTGCATGCATATATAGTCTTAAAATCAATAGTTTGTGCTTTCAAGTATTTGAATGCTTCCTTCTCTGTGAAGTCGTAAATACCATATTGCTTTTTTGGGTTCCTCTTATCTGATTGGATGTTGTGACCACGTTATTTTTTTCCGTAACCTGATAAAAACCAACACAGCGAAGAGATGACAACATGACAACTTCAAATTATGAGGCTAAAAGAAAATGTCTGTTTTGTGATGTTTTGCTGTCATTTTTAAGTCAGCCAGGTTTTGTTTTGCAATAAAATACCTGCAGATTTTCCTTAACATTTTTAGAAATTAGTTTTGACACATTATTTAAAATATGTGGCTAAGAAATAGGAATTAACTTTTTTTTGGTGGGGCCAGTGAAAAATTTTGGCAAGGCAAGTAAAAATCTGAACCACTGGTCCAACCGAGCCAGTAGAAAAAATCCTTAGTGTTGAACCCTGCATGAACTTATGAAGCTGGTATGGAAATTAAGCATGCTTTTACTGCAAAACAAACAAAACCCCTTTTTTGTTGTTGTTGTTGTTGTTGTAAATTATGGTAATTTACCATAGTTTTACCATAGCTGTCTCTACACCAACACATAGTTTGCCTGGGGTATTTGTAGTAGTTATTAATTTGATTATCAATCCACCAAAAACATGATTTCTCCTTGTATTACCGCAGTTAAAGGGAGTGGATAAAGTGGTTTAAGCATCAATTCACTTGAGCAAAAGTGTGACAAATAGCTCTAGTTTCACCTCCAAATTTCTGAATCAAAAATGGTAAACATTAAAAATCATTCATTCTAACGCACAAGGTACTTTTATGTTGATTTAGCCTTCAACTCATGTGACCCCCTGCCGAAAATGTCCCGTTATCTGAAGCATTTCACTGCGGTGGGTGATAATAAAAACGCTGTCTCAACATGGCATGAGGAAGACACGTTCCACCATGTCACGACATTGCATGATGCCCCTGATAGCCTGGAGGTCTCAACAGGGCAGCATTTGGGACAGGTCAGCTTCAGGGACTCCCTACGAAGGCTGTACAGTACAGAGAGATTCCAGGTAAACGATTGCACCCTTAACATGTGTGCATATATACACGTTAATATTGTTTACATCATTGCATATTAACCGGCGACTGTTATTTTGTTGCTTAGATTGTTGTTGTGTGCTTGGTCGTCTTGGATGCCATTTTCGTACTATGTGAGTTGCTTATTGACTTGTCTATCATTGAAGCAGACCACCACAGAATTGCCCCACAGGTGAGTGCCCTTCAGATGCTCATACAGCAAATTTGATTTAATATGTTGGTTGTCAACAGACATATGGTATGCCAGTGATTGTCCTCCATCTCAATGTTTTTACCAGGTATTCCACTATCTCAGCCTTGCCCTTCTCACATTCTTCATGGTAGAGTTGGCCGGAAAGATCTACGCCTATCGCCTAGAATTCCTTCACCATAAGTTTGAGGTGTTTGATGGGATTGTGGTGGTCGTATCCTTTATTTTGGATGTTATATACATCTCAAAGGAAGATGCATTCGATGCCATGGGTCTTTTGATCTTGCTCAGGTTGTGGAGAGTGGCCAGGATCATAAATGGTACGTGAATGATTTTTAAAAAGATATATCTTTTAAAAGGGAAGTACATTTTAAATACTATTATTATTGCAAATGTGTAATCAAGTCAACAAGGGTAAAATGGACCCTTTTCACAAGACCGTTATGATATATTTAATGGTCATCAGCATCTGAGAGTTTTCAAAAACTTGAAGGTTTTTAATATTTCAATTTTTTTAAAGTATGAATATGAATGTGTTCATGTATTTATTATATCATCTTTGCATCAAATTGCAGAAAACGTATTACTGCTTATGCAAGGTGTTTCTAATGCAGTGTGTATGGGCAAGACAGTAAATTTGGCCAGTCTCTTCTGGCTGCTGTTATCAGTCTCACACTATTTTCTTTTTCTTTTATTATTTCAGCAAATAGGATTGTAAAAAAAACATTTGTTGTTCTCTCACATTCACTGCACTCTAAGTTTACCCAACTATGTCGACTTCTGCTACTGAGAAACCCGAAAATGTAAAAACAGTCCATATAAAACTACTGGCTTTTGTTATTAATGGTTTACTAAATTCTTTTGCAAAATAGCAGTTCTTAAAAATGAACCAATATGTTTTAGTAACCAATGTTTTAGTGGTGTTAAAGGGCACCTGTGATGAAAATCATCTTTTGTAAGCTGTTTGGCCAGAACTGTGTGTAGGTTTAGTGTGTCCCCTGACATATTAGAGTGATATAAACCCAATAAGGAGTTTGCATGTTCTCCCCGTGGTTGCGTGTGTTTCCTCCGGGTGCTCCGGTTTCCCCCACAAGTACAAAGACATGTGGTATAGGTGAATTGGGTAAGCTAAATTGTCCGTAGTGTATGAGTGTGAATGGATGTTTCCCAGAGATGGGTTGCAGCTGGAAGGGCATCCGCTGCGTAAAACAAATGCTGGATAAGTTGGCGGTTCATTCTGCTGTGGCGACCCCAGATTAATAAAGGGACTAAGCCGAAAAGAAAACGAATGAATAAACCCAATAAGTGTCTTTTTTTTTTAATAAAGAATTTCCTGGCGTTAAAATAGGACACAAATCCTAGTGATTTTGAGGCCCACCGTAACGTGACATAGGAGTGTGGTTTTTCCCCGCCCACCGAATTGATTGACAAGCGCCATGTTTCTAGGTATAACATGTATACACATGTCCACTGAACATTTTTTGCAACAAAACTGGAATAAAATATCTGTTCCAACTCTCTCTGTACTTAAAACAGAGCATGTTCGTAATAAACACTATGCTAATTCTTAACTGCTATAGTACAGCCGCATGGTGTCAGTAAATGCGCATTTGCGTGTGACTCATCATTTCAGAAAGGCTTGAATAAACTCCACCACAAATACATGAAATAAACTTACTTAAAACTTACTGTATTTTAGCTTCATCTGTCTGTCTTTGTCACTAATGGCTGCATATCTGATGTAATGCATGAGAAGCAAACAAGCGCATGGGAATGGTGTGCGGGGAGAAGCAGCTCATTTACATTTAACATTTACATTAACATAAATTACACAAAACAGCTTCGTACAAAGTATTCAGACACCAAAATGGGCAGATTCTGGAGGCTATAATAAATGATCTGATGGGTAATTTGAGCTGAAACTTTACAGACACATTCTGCAGACACAAAAGCTTATCTTCCATTTTGTATAAGGGGTAAAATAGTTAATAATAAATGAGTCTAGTGTTCACCAAGGTTCTGTATTTGGTCCATTTTACTTTAGGAATTGATGTATAGTATTACTAAAAATGTATATCTTTGCAGACAAAACTTATCAAAGTTGTACTTTAGGAACCCAGCTGTTGCACTACATTATCATATTTAGATATACTGCCTATTTAATAAATCTGTTTCTCTTGTTTGCGCTCTTATAGGTATCTTGGTGTCTGTGCAGAATCGTGCCAATCACAAAGTTGAAAAACTAAAGGAGATCAATGAAGGCCTTGTTCATCAAGTCAATGAGCTTAAAGAGCAGAACACAAAAATGGTGAGTAGCCCTAATTTGATATCAGTGAGGATTAATTTAAATAATTATTACATTGATACAAATTCAAATGTTTCTTTTTCAACAGGACCAAGAAAACACCAGGCTCCGTGCACTCCTGAAAGATCACAGCATTGAGTTTTGAAGCTCCGGGAGTTATTTATTAAACAAATCACAGCACTGAGAATGAACTTAAGACTAATCGTGTCTGTTCATTCTCTATTAAATGTGAAGGATTTGTTATGGTGTGATGAGTTTGTCACTCAAAGACAAGCTGATCTCAGTCTCTGCATCCTGGCAGATCTTTAACTAGACACAATAGAGCAGATGGTTATTAAAGCCAGTAACTCACGTAGGTCAAATTACTAGAAAGGGAAATATGCAATCCACATAAGGGATACTGGATCTGTTTGTTGTTGAGTTATAAACGTGTCTTAGTAGATTATAAGATGATTTATTTTTATTCAGACTTGTTAATATTATAAGCAAAAATCATCATCGTTGATGTTTTATCTATGAATCATTTCTCTTTCTGGATGTGAATATGCATTTGAAAAACTGAAAGCTATGCAATAAACACTCGTTTGTAAAAGAAATATGAACTATTGATTGATCTGCCTTACTGATGAATTGACGTATTAATGGCAAATATACACTCACCGGCCACTTTATTAGGTAGACCGGTCTAACTGCTTGTTACGAAAATTTCTAATCAACCAATCACATGGCAGCAACTCAATACATTTAGGCATGTAGACATGGTCAAGACAATCTGCTGCAGTTCAAACTGAGCATCAGAGTGGGGAAGAAAGGTGGTTTAAGTGAGTTTAAATGTGGCATGGTTGCTGGTGTCAGACCTGCTGGTCTGAGTATTTCAGAAACTGCTGATCTACTTGGAATTTCATGCACAACCAACTCTAGGGTTTACAGAGAATGGTCCAAAAAGAGAAAATATCCTGTGAGCAGCAGTTCAGTGGGCACTAAATGCCTTGCTGATGCCAGAGGTCAGAGAATGGCCAGACTGGTTCCAGCTGATAAAAAGGCAGCAGTACCTCATTACAACCGAAGTATTCAGAGGAGCATCTCTGAACACACAACACGTCAAACCTTGAGGCGGATGGGCAACATCAGCAGAAGACCACGCTGGGTGTCACTCCTGTTAGCCAAGAACAGGAAACTGAGGCTACAATTCACACTAGCTCATCAAAATTGAACAATAGAAGACTGGAAAAATGTTACCTGGTCTGATGAGTCTCAATGTCTGCTGTGACATTCAGATGGTAGGGATACAAACAACATGAAAGCATGGATCTATCCTGCCTTGTATCAACGGTTCAGGCTGGTGGTGTAATGGTCTGAGGGTATTTTCTTGGCCCACTTTGGGCCTATTAGTACCAATTGAGCATTGTGTCAACACCACAGCCTGAGTATTGTTGCTGACCATGTCCACCCCTTTATGACCACAGTGTACCCATCTTCTGATGGCTACTTCGAGCAGGATCACGCACCATGTCATAAAGCGCAAATCATCTCAGACTGGTTTCTTGAACATGACAATGAGTTCACTGTACTCAAATGGCCTCCACAGTCACCAGTACCTTTAGGATGTGGTGAAACAGGAGATTCGCATTATGGATGTGCAGCTGACAAATCTGCAGCAACTGCGTGATGCTTTCATGTCAATATAGACCAAAATCTCTGAGGAACATTTCCAGTACCTTGTTGAATCTATGCCATAAAGCATTAAAGCAGTTCTGAAGGCAAAAGGGGGTCCAACCTGGTACTCGTAAGGTGTACCTAATAAAGCGAGTGTATTTCACTTGTGTAGCAATTGCCTACAATTGATTGGCTTACAAAGTTGTAAGCTGTTGACTTATAGGTAGGCCTACGTGGAATCTGCACGTGCAGAATTCTGCAGATTTTTAGCCCATTATTGATTCTGCTTATTTACTGGTGTAAATTTGTGTAAATTTATATTTATTCAGATTTCAAATTAATTTCAGTAATAATATAGTCTAATATGAAAATATTCATATGATTTATTTACAATACAGATTGTAAAATGCTTTTAGTAGAGATTTTACATGAGAGACTTGCTTTGTTTACCAAATAAAGTGGATCTAATTGGATTCCCATTGTAAACATTAAATAAAAGTTAGAGGTATTACTTTTTATTTCATATTTTGGTTTCAGTTATGACACTCCCAAAATTATTCTGCATAAATCTGCAGATTTTTAACAAAATACTCCAGAAATAGCAAAAAACGTCAGCAGATTCTGTCTGGCCCTACTTATAGGTCGAAAATAAACTCTATTTTAACCGTAAAACAACAACAAACCCCAAACCCTAAATGATGTATTTTTTATCATCAAGTTCTCTTTTTTATAATTTCATAAAGCCTGTTTACATATAGGGTACAATGACTGACAATTTGACTTGCCAACTATAAAAAATGAACACTACAAAAACCACAGGCATACTCCAACACGTGGAAGATTTGTGTATACAGTATATTTGTTATATATTGAATTGCATACAGAAACGCTCGTATACATATAAAATGATTTATTTATTTTGTTAAAATTGTAAATCAGTGCATTATATACAGTAGACAATAAATATACACTATATACACCTGCAAGTTAATTTAATTTAAGTTTTACATAATTTAAGACAAAAATGACCTGAGGATGACAGAGAAACATGGCTACAAAACCAGTGGTCCTCCATTCAGAGAGTTGCCAAAAGACAATCTCCGTTATACAAACGGAAAGAAAAAGTCAAAAGGTAGTTTAGCATCGATTGTAGGAGGAGCTTTGAATCCTGGAGTTGCAGAGGCAGATACATCAACAAAACTCACTGAGCTTGTGACAGGCAGAAGACCACCAGCACTGGTAATGAAGGCCTAAACAAAGAAATATTCTGTTTACGAAAGACCTACAAATTAGAATAGCAAGCCTTGAATTTGTGGTAGAGAAGGAAAAAAATGACTTCCTTAAAGGTTAAAAGATTTCATGACCATCTACTATTGTCGAAACATTTTAATTGTAATAACTTGTTTATTAAATAAAACATATAATGGCTGAAAGTCATTTAAAGTGTTCCAATGTGCTAAACTCACCAAACTACTGGTGTTCGTAATGATTGTTTCCATGATGCTCACGATCTGAGCTTGGGGGTTCAGCAGGGCTCCATATTTGGTCCATTTTACTTCAAGATGGTAAGACAGCGGTATGCTGCAAGCTTGAGCCCCCTTGGTAAACCAGAAACATGTTGAAGCAAGAAGAATATACACTGGTTTACAAATCAAAATTGCATCATCATAGTGACCGCCGGCTGAGTTTTCATTTCAACATTTCCCTCCGCATAAACGCTTCTCTTTAAAGAAACACCACACGACTGCAGCATCAGCTTTCCTCTCAGCACATTAAGAATATAACACTAAGTAGGCTGTTTACCAGTGCTATGGTTTGGTTTTGGATTGGCACCCAGTCCAAAGGGTTCTGAGGCAAGGAGTTTCCAAATGAAGCCACGTGATCGGGTAAACTCTGGCCTTTTAGTGCCCATAAAATGACTTCTGATACTAGAGAACAGTTAACTCCATCAGAAAGCCTAGAGGATGGAAGATATACAGTAGTGATGAAAATTGTTGGACAAAGCTTGTCTACTTCACAAAAACAAATAATTATTATAGTTGCTTCTTACTTCAAGGTGCAGCCTGATACCGTGTCAATCCCAAACAAGACAGGTGAGCGCCGGAACGAGCCACGCAGGCAGTCCTGATCCACAGATGTTTGGAGGACAGTGAGGGATCCTTTTGGGTCTGCGAACTGAACTATCCCAGTAAAAGAAACAAGGTCAAGGACAGTGCCACAAAGCTGGATTTTCAGGTGCATGACAGTATTTGCATGGATTTGTTAAAAACTGTTATGATAATGAAAACATTAGCACAATATCTTTTTTATTATTAATACAGTGTCCTGATTTTTTTTCATAGAGCAATCAAAGGCAATTATGTTAAGAATTCTTATCCTTAATAATACATTTTAATAGGTATAAGACAGGACTTTTTTATTGTGAATTACTGACATTAACTATTAACATGTTGCCATATACTCAGCATATGGGGTATTTTCAATTCTTGGAAATAAATTAGTTATATTCTGTGCTGATGAAAAATGGTTGGCATAATCGTTTCGTTCCAAAACAGACATCTGTCCACAGTTTCTAATAAAGGATATTTTGCCGTTCTTGTTCCGGCCACTAGAGGACGTCCCAATACATAGCCAGGATTGCCACTGTATTTCAGCCCTGTTGTTTGAGAGTTCTCCTGTCAAAGCATGTACATAAAATCATTGCTTTCTTTTTATAAGGCTACATAAAGATAAAAATCTTAACAAAAACAAGAAAACAACAACATAAAAATAGTAAAATACATTTTAATATTTTAAGAAAATAAGAAGGCACCACAAAACTATAAAAATATCAAGTATTTAGAAAAAATCTAAAAAAGAAAAAAAATAAACAAATAAAATTAAGCAAAATAAAATATTTAAACTAGTACATTTAAAGGATGGACACAAAGCTATAACTTTTTTTAGTAGTACTGCACTCACAGAACAATAATTAATATTGTTTCATGGGAATACACTGTAAAAAGTGATTAGTTACTTTAAAGTGATTAAACCCGTTGCCTTAGAAGCAACAAGTTGATTTTACTTAAGTCAGTAAACCCATTGACTTAACATTTATAGTTATGCACAGTTTGTTTACTCTATAAGGCAACAAGTTGACTGTTTTTTTTTTAAAAGTCAACTAATCACTTTTAATTTTCCCAGAGATGGGTTGCGGCTGGAAGGGCATCCGCTGCGTAAAAAATATGCTGGATAAGTTGGCGGTTCGTTCCGCTGTGGCGACCCCTGATTAATAAAGGGACTAAGCCGACAAGAAAATGAATGAATGAATGAATGAATGAATGAATAATCACTTTTAACAGTGTATATGGCATCAGAGCCACAAACTATTAATTTAACTTAATTTTTTACTTTTAATTGCATAAAAAATACATAAAGAAGCAAAAACAATTCTAATAATATGTTGAATAATTAACACAAATATAGAAAATTGAGGTAGAATTAAATACCTGTAAAAACATAATCTGAAACTCTTGCTGAATGGGCACCATGACATTTTGAATAGCTCCCAGCAAAAATGCTGCCATCACATTCAGGATTTCTCCTGCTTTATTGTACACAAACGTGTATTTCACCTGAGAAAATAGAAAATAAAACAGTTTTTCCTTTCTAATACTTTGGTCATGTCTAGTAAGAGTTGCATTATGTGCTCACCTGCTGTACAACATTACTGCAAACGTCACCAGACTGCAGGAGCACGGGGAAATAGCTACCACTGTCGGCCGGGTCCACTGGCGTCTGTGTGCCCTCTAAAGACTGCATGGTAATGGCTGCTACTTCCACACCAATGACCTCAGGTTACAGACAGAAAGCAGATCTAATTATGGGCCTCGTTGATAATAATTTCAATTTTTTAACTTTAGTTGTTGTGTAATATTGCGGTTCGAGCATAAACAACATTTGCACATGCTCACAGTTCAATGCAAAGTGAGATATTTTAGGTGGTCTGCTTCCTCAGAAATCCATAATGGGCTCTGATTGGTTAGATGACTGGTAGAGATCACAAATAGCTTATTGCTGAGTTTGGTACATCATGCTCCCTGAAATTTACATAATGCCCAACTCTGGATGTGATGTTTTAAATGTAATAGGTGATTAGCAAATTAGAACACACTGGGCCAGCTGACCAATCAGAGCCAATTATAAATTTCTGAGGCAGCAGACCATTTTT
>CAIGQQ010038783.1:4661287-4680421 GCA_903798035.1 Danio albolineatus | reverse complement strand
TTTTTTTTTAGACATTTAAAAGTGTCGTGCCTGTTAGACCACAAATTGTTACATGTATTGAAGGCAAAAATATTCTTATTAGACAATTGATAATATTTAAGGTATCCGAATATTTGAATGGATTTTACTGTCTTATTTGTCGTAAAGTCCTGTAAAGCAAGATTATCATTCCATAATAAACAATCATAATTGAAGTAGCACTTAGGTTGTGTCATGGTATAAAAAACGAAACCCGTGTCACTAAGCGTATCTTGAATAAATGTTAGTGTTTTTTGAAGCAGCCTCAAGTTAACAAATGGTCAGGATGTGGTTTCTGATGTAATGCCTAGACCAAGGACTAAGTTAGATTCTTGAACGAGGTATTGGATGACCAGGCACGCACGCAAGTGGTGGTCTTTTTGCTGAAAGCCGACGTCCCGTGCTGTCAGAAATGTCACACTATGCTCTTCGTCTTGCTGAGTTGTTTGTCTCTTCAAAGTGACCTGCTTTTATTTTGGGAAGGCATGTGGAGTGCTAAAGGTCTGTGGGTGACCGCTCTAAGACAAGGTCACTTGGATTGCTGGGCCTTAGCAAGACATCGAGAGAAGGGGAAGGAAGAAGTGTGTTAAGTGATTTAAACAGAGAAGCCTATTACAAATAGACTAACTGAAAGAACATTTCAAACGAACCTACATGCTGATCAGTGGACATGACAGAAAAATAACTTATTAATCATTTTTGTAACTAACAAAATGTTTGTTCAAAGTACTTTAGTTTGCAGTGTCATAGGTCCTTCAGAAATCAGTATAATATGCTGATTTGATACTTGTTTTTTTATTTAATAAAACAAAGAAATTGAAACCTTTTTTTTCATAACATTAATGGTCGGTCAGTTATTTTTAAAAAATAAAATATAAATGTTTTTACTGATCATTTTGAAAGATGGTGATAATAATAATAATATATTTTAATAATATATTTTTTAATTGATGAAATCTATTTATTAAAACAATACAATTAAAATGTGTAACTAAACTTCAATAATCGAAAATTGTTCATTTATAAATAAAAATAAACCTAGTGATTAATTAAATAATAACAAAGTTTTACTTAAAAAATAATGAATTAACTTTGAAAAGAAAAACGAATAAAGACAATTTATTGTTTGCACTGAATTGAACTTTACATTTGTTTTGAAAAAAAAGTGTAATTTTATTGAAATTACTATATTATTTTATACATTTTATATATACATGTATATATATCTCATATTATTTTTTTTATACTAAATTACGAAATATTATTTTGCTGTTTGTTTTTTGTCATCGTCAGTTGTCAGAAGTGACATGCTTATACTCAAAACATGTCATGTGGTTGTGGTGTTTTTTGTTTTGCTTTGTTTTTACGGTGGTCATGTGCCTGTCCCTCTGACATACATTACATGCAACAATTTCACCCTGCCTAGAGAGCTTCTTATATAATAGCAACCAGCATTCATCACACCTCCTGTTTACAATGAACACATGGTGTCATGTACAAAATGTAGGTTACGTGACTGTTATAGAAAACCAGTTTATCTATTGTGTTGACATAGACTATTTTGAGGGATGTAAACAAAAACCGTTCCCAGCCTATTTCCTGTTTGATATGTTTAATTCCTTTAGCTTTCAAGATTCCAAAAAAGAGCCACATAGTGATAAATAATCTATGACAGCTGTTTTATCATTAAAGGGCCACGAAACCCCCATCTCAGCAGGGTGTTTTCACACCTCTAGTTTGGAAAAGCTCAGGAAAGTGGGTGTGTCCATCTATCACATTCAAAAGAACACTATTTCCTCAAATGTCAAATAAAACAAATCGTTTTTGTTCTATGGAGAGGCAGACACTGATCTTCTTCATTATTATTTAATATTTCTCTTGGGTTGTACAGTTTAATTTACAGAATTCCTACAAAGTACGTTCATTGTGTACTGTAAACTCTGATGCCATTTTGGTCACATCCACACGTGTTTATTTCCCTTATTTAACATTTTCGGATATTAACAGATATTTTTCTGACCCCTTAACTCTGTGGTGATTTGTGTTGGAAAATATAAACGGATGTTTCATAAAACCTTTAACATATGAGCAATTCTTTGCGAATGTCAACCTTGCCATGAACAAAATTAGGTTTTCACAATTAGGTAATTACAGTTCTTTAAAAATCCTCAATACTGTCTCTGTCAGTGTTTTCAACCTGTTGTATTTGATTTACCAAAGTCACACAAATGGCAATTTCACATCTGTCATATCCATAACAGAGAGATTTCACATTCATAACGACACTTTTTTTCCTCATAAATGCAAAAACATTAAATAAAAAAAAAAAATCAATCATGCTTGTTTTATAGAGAGCCGACTCTTATCCTTTTGATTATCATTATTTCTTTTGGGTTGTGCAGTTTATTTCATAGAATTTTTACTAAATATGTTGTATACTGTAGACTCGCAGACTTTTTTGGTCACATCCATAGTTTTTAAAATGTATAAATTTCTCTTCCAGGAAGCAGCACAGCTTGCATTGTGGTTCTGGACCGCCGGAGTCACAGGATACATACCTGTAATCTGGGAGACTCCGGCTTCCTGGTGGTTCGGGGAGGAGAAGTGGTTCATCGGTCAGACGAGCAGCAACACTACTTCAACACACCTTTCCAGCTGTCCATCGCCCCGCCGGGAGCCGAGGGCGTCGTGTTGAGTGACAGGTGGGTTACAGACACTTTCTGACAGGGGATACACGCACTGACTGACTGACTGTGTGCAGCGGTGCACAGATCGGTGTCGCTCATGTGGGCCCGTATGGCTTTTACTGCAATTAATAGTGTACGAGGTGACACTGAAGCTGTTTCCATCACCCTGTTTTGAGGGATGGTCTCAGAAATGAGTGATGGAAACAGCAGATTTTGAGGAGGGGAGGTGGAAGCTTTTTAACTGAATTTTTTTAAAGATCTTTTTAAGATTTCAAGTTTTTAAGCTTACTTGAGTTGGTTTTTGGCACCTCTATAGACGAATTACCAACCTACTTCACACATGATGTCACACTGTTCCCCGGTTGCAATAGCAAACATGTCGTGTTGTGCAGTAGGATGCTAAATTCGAAATTCGATACAAAACGTAACATTTACCCAGACGTCTTTGGCTAAAAGGCAGCTGAATGGAGTGACGACCTAATTAAAAATGCTTGACTCTGCAGTTCTCATTTCACATCAGGTGAGTTCACTCCATGCTGAATCATACACATTACTCATTTTTGATTGCAGCAATGATTTCAGCAAAAACAGTTAAGTATGGTTCATTAAACTGCGGACACTGAATGCTAAGAATGAAATGTAAAAATGTAAGTTCACATAACCTGCCATACATGTGCAGTTCGCTGTCAGAATGCAGTTGTTTTGCTTGTTGATGATTACCCAGGCCTTGTATAGCTCCATCTTCTTTCCTTGTCTTTGGCTAGGCAGAACCTCGATTTTTAGCATTACATAGTTTTGAAACTGGTAATCATGGAACATTATTTTCTTGCACATGATCACACAGAACAAAATTGTAGGCATCCAAAGACTTGTAGACCTTTAACTTCTCTCTCGTAAAATAACTTGGAGTTTCAATGAGATAATTGTATATTTCGGGCTGGATGCTTGGCCGTTTCGTCTTATGTAATATCCATTGGGAGGGTGCTGCTTTCGCAAATGGACCTGTCAGACAAACGCCGCTCACTTTAACGTTAATTTTGCAGAATAACTGTGCTTATCACTGGATGACAAGCTGTTGTTATATACTGAAAGCATATTGTGTAAATAATATATATATATAATACATTATCAATATAACTTATTTCTAAGACAACAACAAACTCTGTACCGCATCGAATGTCATTCCCTCGCTGTAAATGCTAGCGCTCCCGGTTTTTTCTGCAACCTCACCGTGCGTGCATCCTGAATGTTTCCAAACTAGTAATTCATCTATAAAATAATGGTAGATGGAAATGGATTTGCTGACTGAATTTTGACACAGCAAACATTAAACTTTTGTAAATAATCAACAGTTTCTGCTGATGGTGTCTTTCCGGTTTTCAATTAATAGATTACTAATACCTAATAGTGCATGGAAATACACCTGAATCATTACCTTTTTTTTGTATTTTGAAAAGAATTGATTGACATTAGGGTGTTCTGGATCTATCCATTTATTTAAAATGCATAAGAATGCAGCTTGAATGTTAAGACTTGAATGCACAAGGTGTTTTTAAGATTTTTAAATGGCTAAAACCCACAAATATAAATAATAATGCAATATTTGAATGAGTGAACAATTCCATAACTACAGTACTATGAGTTGAAGAGAATTTTTTTTTATCATGTAACTTTATAGAAGCTAAAATACTATAAAGGCTTTTCCCCCAGAATACTGTAGATCCATTTATAATATACATTTAACAATATAATTACGAAATGTGATCAAATAGAGGTGAGGATTATCATTTATATGAATCAAATGTAGAATATTTGAAACCCATCTTATGTATAAATTGTCTTTGAAACATATTTTATATATTTATCTGTTAATTGTATAGTTGTAATGTTTTATTGATCAAATTGTTTTATTGTTGCGGTTTTGTTTATTCAGTAATGAATGAATAAATTAGTGTGTGTGTGTGTGTGTGTGTATATATGTGTGTATATATAATTTTTATTTATTATTTTTTTTAAATGCTTTCCAACAGTCCCCACATACATTTTTCAAATGTCTTTAAACATATACATTTTGTAAGGTGTATGAACTTTTTTGCCATTTAATTTTTGCTTTTCTAATGCATTTAAAATGTAATTTGTAACATTTAGCATTGGATAGTTTTATTTAAGGGTTTTGCCCTTGATTAGATTGAGCAGTATTAGTAAACTTATCCTGAATCCTGTAGAAGGGAGAACTGAAAAAGTGTATTCAGTTTTGTGTGTGTAAGAGAGGGAGAGAGGGAGGGAGAGAGAGAGAGTTGGCCCAAATCTTTAATGCCAAGGCCATGTGATTGTAGTTGCTCGCCTCTCCAGTCTTGCCAGCGGCACACATCCAAACATTCACTCACAAATACCAAAACCACCAATCAAAGAGAGAGGGTGGCAAAGCAAACCCCTTTCCATCGGCCAATCAGTGTTTGCTAAACACTTGTTTATATATTTTCCAGAGTCCCAGTAGAGCGTGATTATTTTAAGCCACTCATGTCCAGCTAAATTTATGTGGGACCTTTAGTTAATGTGGTGCAGAGTCTGTTGTGGCAGAAAACACTCATCTGACTCTCTCATGTGCGGCAGGGAGTCTGACCTGAGTGTTGGGTTCAAAGTCTGCATCTCGCAATGAAATATGCATTTACTGTGCAGCCTCTCAGGTGCTTTGAGAGCTGTTATTATTGCTTACATTGCAGAATGACTAACCAGTAACTTTACAAAAGATCATGTTTTACCATTAACATGCTGTATATTACCTGATAACAATGCACACACCATTTCGTTTCAGTAAGATAAAAAAAAATGGAAGTTATGTTTTTTTTTTTTTTTTTTTATTTTAAAGAAGCCCCTACTCTACAGTTTTATTTTATTCCCTTCTCTTTAGTTCTCTTCTCTCTTGAATGCAGTTTATACATTGAGAGTAATAATGTAGTGAAACATTATCACACTGTACTATGGGACTTTCATAGACCACATCAACAATTCTCTTCTCTCCACTTCATTACAGACCAAAACAAGTTTTTTAGAGCTGTTTTTAACCCAGTTTTCCATCTTTAAACCCTGCAGTGGAAATGCCTGTGTCTGTGGAAAATGGGTAACCGTACCACAAAGTTGCCGTGATGTCTTTATGGTAGAGGTTTCAGCTAACGGAAGTGGTGTCTTCTTGAAGGTTACAGTATTCTTAGAAGAGCAGGTGGAAGCTTGCACCAATACAGAGAATCTGAGATGGTTTCCATTCTCAAAGACTTTAGGATTTGCGCAATTTCCTAACTGGATGTATGGAAGTCATCCCATGGTGTTTGGGTTCCTGATACCTTAAACTCTGTCAGCTAAAGAACTCTGATACATTTCTAAGCATTCACACTCATTATTACTCTATAGTAGATAGATTTTGAATTAAGCATAGTTTTCTTCAATATATTCTTGCTTACCAGTTTGTCTAAAATTGGGAGTTACCAGGTCATTGAATTTTCCATTATCTATTGTCAACAGTGTACTGGTTAATCACTTTATTTGTATCTGTAGAATTGACATACATCTTTGTTCATTTAGAAAATTACCCATTTCCAAAGTTTTAGCGTTTCGTGTGTCCTCATTTTTACCTTAAATCTGACCCGCAATCAGAGCTCCAAGACTTACCCAGTGCACTAAGACAGATTAAACTGAAATTCGGCCTCAAAGGATTTGGAGCTTGAAGAGGCTAGTCTGGTTTCCAGGAAAACAACCTGACTGCTTGAATTCGGTCCAGAGGTCATTTTGGGTCTGGATGAGTTCTAACCCCAAGTGTCTATTTCCCCCCGTTTAGATCAGAATGATCTCTGACCTGTTGCCTTTCGCTACTGCTTGAATTTCAACCCTGATCAAGTATCTCATTCTAATTTGGTAGACTAGATCATTGTTTTCCCATTACCATTTCTACAAAATGGTTGGAATGGTTCCCATAGACATTAGGCAAAGTCTTTAGTGCCTTGAGTGACTTATCAGCGCAGTTCAGAAGGGTCCATTCCATGTATTACAATATTCAAGATTTGGCATTAGTCTTGGGTATGTGGGTGGTTCAGTCAGTAAAAGCCTTTAATTTTGTTGAATTGTACAGAAGTCTAACTGTATGCCTGTCTGTCTTTTTCAGTCCTGAGGCAGCAGATAGCTCCTCCTTTGACATCCAGTTAGGCGACATTATTTTGACTGCTACCGATGGCCTCTTTGACAACATGCCTGACTACATGATCCTGCAAGAACTTAAGAAGTTGAAGGTAAGGACAATAATTAACGTCAAATGTGAAGGTACTTAGGAGACTAATCTGATTTGAGTGTTGGAAAAATAAGAAAAACCAAAGGCAATTTATCATAAGAGGCACATTTAAATAGTGAGAATATTTAGATTTCAGTTACATGCCATGATAATAGTTGCAGTAGTAGAAATAAATCTTGTCGATTCTTCAGAAATATGACGAAAGTTCATGAAAGTAACATTGTTCTTCCTTTTTTAGTTCTAAAAGACTCAAGGCAGTAAGTAGAAGTAATCAAGGTCTTAAACATTTTTTATCAAATGTTTTCTAGGTAGTTGAAAACCCATTTACCCTGATTGATTTTTGTTCTAACTTTTGTTCATATGGGAAAAAACCCATATGTGCATCCACCCAGAGATTATCCCCTTAAAGAAGTCAGGAAAATGGGCATAATTAAATAAAGAAAGTGTCTTTTTTTGTCTACTTCTGCTCCAATTGACCAAAATGCAATCTAATGCAAGAGTAAACAGGGCCTAATTTTTAGCAATATTATAGGTAGTAAACAGTGTAATACATTAGCGTGTTCTATGCTTTGCAAAACAAATGTGAACTCAAGCGGCCACTGTTCATGATTGCTATCCGATTTTGATTGTGAACCAATTTGCTTGGTCTTTATATTTGTATAGACTAAGCTAGGTTCTATTCTCGGTTAATCATACACATAACTTTGCTTTTGTTTGACAATAAACTCAGAGTGGCCAGGTCATGTATACTAGGAGTTCTCAATCTTGGTCCTGTAGGTCCGGTGTCTCGCAGATTTTGGCTCCAACCCCAATCAGACACACCTGGGCTTGGCTAATCAAGCCCTTACTCGGCTTTAGAACATCCTTGGAGGTGTGCTGAGACGAGTTGGCGCTAAAATCTGCAGGACACTGGGCCTCCAGGACCGAGTTTGAGAACCCCTGATATACTATGTTATCTAGCTATATGCATGTGTACTTGGGTGCTCAGATGCTTTCCACCTTTTTCATTTGATTCATCTTTGGTCATTCTGTATCACCTCAGAACACCAACTATGATAGCATCCAGCAGACTGCACGCAGTATCGCTGAACAGGCTCATGAATTGGCATATGACCCCAACTACATGTCCCCTTTCGCCCAGTTTGCCTGTGACAATGGGCTGAATGTAAGAGGTGAGTCGACTTTATTTCCATTTCCCTTGGCATCCCAAAACCTCTCTGAACATCCACAATCTTTAGATGCTGAACTTGTCATTGTTCTGTTTTCAGGGGGGAAGCCTGATGACATCACAGTGCTGTTGTCCATTGTGGCAGAATACACAGACTGAGCGCTCTGGGTGGAGCTTGCTCCTCTCTTACACCTGTGTCTTCCACCCCTGTCCTATTGCACTGCTCCCCATCTCACATCTCCTAGCACCCCTTTCCATTCTCCCATTTCTTGAGTCGATCTCCAGTCAACACAGGGAGGAGGGTGGCATGAACTGGCTTGTGTGGATGATGATGATGATGCAGGCAATATCAAGTCATCTATAACTGTCCAGAATTGATGACCTCATATGTGTCCAAACAGATTTTGGGAATCTTTCATCGATGTGTGTTGTGAATCTAGTTTTCCAAAAGGCAAGGACAGCCATGCATTACTCACGAAAACATAGTTCATTGTGAAAGGAGCTGTCGTGGTTCATTTGTTTGGCTCGTGCAAATGCTGTCTAAGTTTTGAGGGAGAAATTTGAGTGTTTTCAATGTCCGGAGCGCTTCTAAGTGTGTGTGTACGTGAATAACGTGTGGTTTTCGGTTGACTAGTTGAGCTGTAATAGAGAGGTAGGCTAAAGTTTAGAAAAGGACTGTCCAATCTTGCCCCAGGAAGGTCATTGTCCTGCAGAGTTTAACTATGACACTTGAGTAAAAGTTCCTAGAGAGTCTAAAGACCTTGATTAAGTATGTCAGGTTTGTTTGATTTGGATTTGGATTTAGAGGGCTTCATTGGTTTACTCTAATACAAACATCCTAGACACAAGTGGGTCATTGTTTATTGCTCCAACCCACTGGTCACAATTCATAGCTTAACTAGGCAGCAATATAAATTGATAGATAATGAAGTGGCCAAACCGCTCATCGGGACACCAGGATTACTATGCGGCTGCAGGTTGTGTGCACACCAATGGAGTTTACATTTGGTGTCCAATCAGGTTTGAAAATAAATGCTGTCCGGTTGGACTTTGGTCTGATTTATTCTGATTGAGTTTCTTGGTTCTTGGTGTTGGGTCTTCCAAAATTGCATTTTGGGCTCTGATAAAAACTGATTTGAGTCAATTTGGTTCGGGACAGATCTTAGGACCTGAGAAGACCCCTAGAAGGCCCTTATTCCACCAGAGTGAACGAGATGCTGGTTCAAAGATGATACTATTTTAAGAGCTTTCTAAGGACCTGTCTGGTACCAGGCTTGAGAGCCACTACAAAGCCAGGCCTGATGTGACTATAAATAGGTCTCATCTTTCCCAGCAACACAAATGCAGAAGCGTCAAATACAAACATAGCATCTACAAAGGCAGCTGTTGCATTATTAATGGTAATGGCTTTTGCTTACCTACAATGGCATGCAAACACAGCGAATCCATCATGTTTGTGCAGTTTGCTGTAATTTTTATGAACTGAAATTACAAGCAAGGAAAACATGTTCATGGAGTTGGCTGTCATTTTCATAGACACTGATTACAAGTGAGGATAATGTGTTTAGCACTGTGTTCAGCTGCTATTTTGTGAATTGATTGTCAATTTCTCCTGTTGGTCACAGTAACACCACTCCAGCCTGATGATTCTTCTACCAAGTAATGTTTTGGTGCTACTCCTGAACCATTTTTCCTGGTTCAGAGACGGTGCTTTTGGGTGTCGAAAGACAAAGAACCGATTTGGATCTAGGTTCTGCTTCTGATCCAGCTCTCAAACTTTGCCTTGGTGTGGCAAAGAGGTATAGTTGTAGCGAAACTCTGCAGGACAGTGGGCCTCCAGATTTAGAGGGTGGCCTGGAGAGATTTAAACCTGTTTGGAAATGTAAGTGCTTTAGAATGTGCTGGCTAGGTTTTCAAGCAGCTTTTAGAGTTATACAGCCTTTACCTACGGTCACATTAAGAGGTCTCGGATAATGGATTGCAAGTTCAGAGATAAGCAGATGACCTATAATGTACAGCAAGTGTTTGATTTATAAAAGATACAAATGAAACCACACAGAGAATGTCACAATCCGCTGATATACAGATCTGCTCACTCACAGGGATGGTGGATGTTGACTGTGAATGCGTGTTTGGATGTACATTTACATGACTTCACCTTTTGAGTTCGGAAGTCGACACGCACAAATGGCTAGCATCTGGCAATGCTTTTTATGAATCGAAAGGTCAGGTATATAAAAAATGTTTTATTTTTATATGTATTTACTTGGGCGTTAGATTGACCAGAATGTGGGAGTTGGGGAACGTTGGTCGACAGTAAGGCCTTTTGGCGTCTTCTGCGCTCCCTATCAAGGCTTGGGTTATTTTTTTAATTGACTGAAGGGTATTTTATGTTTTTGTTTTCCTTTTTCACGTTCATGTGCTGCTTTAATTTTGTAAATTATAAATGTGTGACTATTTATATGAATGTTTTTACCTGTACAATAAAAATGGGTGAGCTGGTGGCAATTTTATTTCACAAAACGGCAACAGGTCAAGCAGACCGTTAAGTGTGATCAACTTGCAGTCTTTAGTTAATAATGGAACAGATTTGCCTGTATGAAAAGCATAAAATCCACACCAAATTTTGTCCATTTTATTATATATATAAATAGGGGAAACATTATTGTTGTTTGAATTATCATTTTTGTTGATTTGTTTTTTTTTTGTTTGTTATATTTGCATGTCCTTGATGGCAAACCTCACTCATGTATTTGATTGGTTAATTGCCTAATTCTGTCCCATAAACTATCATTTAAGCTGTCATTCAAAAACCTGTCTAACTACACATGAATTTCAATGTTCTGTGAGGTTTGCCATCCTCCCCTTCCCCACCCACAAATAATTGTAACCCTTCACCTACAGATTATATTTAAGGCCTCTGTTGTGCCTGAAAAGTTTTTTAGACCTGAACTGTGGTCTCATATATATACTGTCTTGTAGACTGTGGTCATGTTGAAGTCAATGTCTTGGTCCACATTGTGTGATCCATTAAGAAAACCAAAGCAGAAAAGCCATAAGACCAAGGTATTCTCACCCCATCACTGAAAAGACTGCAGTCGAGATGTAGAATGTGTTTAGTTTCTGATTGTTGTGTTCGATGTCTGCTTGTGTTTCTTGATAAAAGAGACAGAAATGAACTAAACACCACTAATAAGTAACAGTTATTAAGATCAACGGTGTACTTGACTATTAAAAAAATATGTGATTTAGGTTGAAGATGTCTTAGCCAGCTTTTTGTTTTAGCCAAGGATGATGTGTGTGGTTATGGCACCTCCGGAGGCAGCAGACAGAATTGCAATCTGTTTGAATGGGAGTTTTAACTCTGCATCAGTGATGACAGTGTTTGGCTTTGTTCACACATGCAATATTTTTAAAAGTAGAAACAAACACAAATTTTAAATGGAAAGCTTGAAATCTGCTATTATTTCTATTTTTCGATCGGTTATGTAACTGCATACAAATTATGCAATGTTGTCAGGATCCAAAGTAAAAAATAAAAAAAATTAAAATTAGTTTGCAGTCATTGTTGTATTATATTTTGTATGCCGTCCTGGTGTGAACTAAATATATGTAACCTTGTACAAATGACGCATATGTCAAATCACACAAATTGCCACTAATGTCTGAAACTGTGTCTAAAAGATTATGAATGCAAAACAATGCAAAAACAAACATCTATGGTAATTTAATCTAGTTAATCTTTTGTAGGAACAGTAAATTATAAATTGTGCCGTTCTGTCCTAATCTGGATCCATAATAAAAATACATATCTATAAGTGTCTCAATGTGAATGCTAATAATTTAACATTTAAATGGAAAAAAAATTTAACAACATACAAATTGCATGATATTTTCTGGATATGGTATTTTCTGGATCTGTAAACAACAACAAAAATGTATAGTAGTGGTTTGAAAACAACTCTGATTAAGCAGCTTTTAGTACATCGAACATATTCTGCAATATTGTGAAAGTGTCCAGATTTACAAATTTATTTATTGATTTTACTTTCGCCACCAATGTAACACCAGATATTGACTGTTTGTTTACTTGCATAAATGGTATTTGAGTTGTAAGCTGCGTAAACAAAGCCAAAATGTGTACTCTGAAAACATTGTTGCAGTTCTGTTTGACTTCAGTGGTGGTTCATAAACTGCACATTTCCCCTTCAGTGAGTGTCATTGCATGCTAAAACTGAACCTGTTTTCATGTCTGAAGTTTTGCCATTTTGTCTTTTACACGCACAACACATTTTCCAAAGTCTTTTTGTTTAATGGCCCATCCAAAAGCATCAGATGTGCTTTTATGAATTACAGTACATCAGTCTAAAACACAGGAAGCCTGCCACTCTGAGCTGGGCTGATAATGACTGAATGCGAATCAGATCTGTGTGTTTGTGTTTTCCTTTGAGTGAACCTGGGAAAAGTCCATTATAAATCGACGTTACCTTATAAGCCTTAATCTCATTTTGTCTCAGCCAGAGGCCTTTGTGTGGCAATGCTTGCGTGTTTGGTCTGGGTGTCGCTTAAAGCCGTGTCCTCGATTCTGTCCTTCCTTCCTTCCTGTTTGATCGTTTCAATGGTGCTTCTGCAGTCAAGATGAGTCTCTCAGTATCTGAAGCAGACAATAGTGCGAATGAGAACTACACTTTTTGTGTGTACAGCGTAACAATGCAAGAAAAGTACCTGTAAATATGTTTTCCAAGTTGTAAAATATTTAAATAAAAATATAGTATTTATACTAAATCTGACTTGTGTGATTGTGTCTCACTGGGTTTTTTTTTGACTATGAATAATATTTGAAATCAGGCAGAATTTTTTACATATTTCACGTTATTTGTTTAAAATCTAGGATTTTAAACCTACAAATGTATTTTTTTGATAGTTTGTGTAATTTGTAAATTGACTGACTTAATGGGATAATCAAAATAGTTTGGTGATTTAAACTTCTACTATTAAAAAAAAATGTTTTTAGATTATTTTGTTGCAGTGTATAATGTTCAATGTTGGAACGTCTTATGACATTCTTATGTCTAATGTGTGTCTTATGACATTCTTATGTCTGATGTATGACTATATGATTGCATTGGCTGGATTTTTATTGCATTTTCATAGCTTTTAATATGAATATTGTTACACTTAACAGCACACTACATTGTTTTATTTATATTCTTCATTCATTTTCTTTTGGGCTTAGTCCCTTTATTAATCCGGGGTCGCCACAGTGGAATGAACCGCCAACTTATACAGCATTAGTTTTACACAGCGGATGCCCTTCTAGCTGCAACCCATCACTGGGAAATTATTTATATTATGTAAAACTAATTCTTTGACTGACCAATATTTAGAAGAATAATGATAATAACAATGATAAAAATCTCTCTCTCTCTATTCAATTTAATAGTTGCTTTATTGGCATGACAAATATTACAAATGTATTGCCAAAGCATTTATAAAGTTTACATAGGACAAAAAAAACACACACAGTAAATAGTAGTAGTGTAAAAAAAAAGATACATAAATATAATAATAAATATAAATATATCTTATTATTCAATATATCATTAATCAGTATGTCATATTATTATTCAATATATCATATTATTCACATATGTCATTAAAAAAAATTATAGATCAGAATAAACTGTACATTAAACAATTAACATTTTAGGATAAAACAGTAATAATAAAAATAATAATAAGTATATTTACAATGATTCAGTTATAATAATCTAGGTGTGTGTGTGAGTTTGCAAGCGCATCATTATTATTATTACTATTATTATTATTATTTTTTTTTTTTCACCAATGTTTTATACTGTGCTGGCTGGGCATGAATCAGACATCAGATGTGGTAAAGCCATGTCATTGGGTTTGTGGGCAGAAAGTGTCAACCAGAAAACAAAAGTAGAAAAACAGCGTAGCAAAATGAGTCACTGCAGTGTGGTTCAGCTGGCTTTTCCTTTGCATCAGATATAAGTGTAACTGTAGAAATTCACTGCTATCTAAAAAGTTTTAATCATTAAAATGGCCACTTATTTATTTTAAAAATATTAATAATAATTTGTGTTCACCAGAAGTAACACTTCTACAGTAGGTAGTGCTGTCACCTCACAGCAAGAAGGTCGCTGGTTCAAGCCTCGGCTGGGTCAGTTGGCTGGTTTCCCCTACAGACCAAAGATATGCGGTACAGGTGAGTTGGGTAAGCTAAATTGTCCGTAGTGTATGTGTGTGAATGAGAATGTATGGATGTTTCATAGATGTTGGTGGTTCATTCTGCTGTGGCGACCCCGGATTAATAAAGGGACTAAGCCAAAAAGAAAATGAATGAATGAATGAATGAATAATTAAACTAGCGTCAACCAAAACCAAGTGTTGTCGGCTCGCGTTGACTTACATCTAGTTCAAAAAGCTGCACCAACACTTTGATATTAAGAAGAGCATTTTCTCTGTCTCCTATTTTTATGTTCAGCCACTTCCCTTTAAAGGCAATGAAAAGAACTTGTTCATCACTGTGTGTAAATATTGAACCAACACTGAGAAAATGCTATTTTAGAACATTTCAGATGCCACATTGAGGCTTTTTGCATCTGAGCTCTTCAAGTGTCCTCTAGTCTAAGTGATTAAATGTAAATGTAATGTAGTGCCAGGATGCACATACAGTCGGGCAAAAAACTCTTCAGCCAGCCACTAATCGTGCAAGTTCTTCCACTTAAAAAGATGTGAGGCCTGTAATTTTCATCATAGACACACCTCAACTATGAGAAACAAAATAAGTAAAATAAGTATTTGGTTTCCTACAAACAAGCTAAATTGCTGACTCTCACACACCACCTGTAACTAGGCTTCTATGTCCTCCACTCATTACCTGTATTAATGACATCTGTTTAAACTCGTTATCAGTATAAAAGACACCTGTCCGCAACCTCAAAGTCATACGCCAAACTCCAGTGTGGCCAAGCCCAAAGAACGGTCAAAGGACACCAGAAACAAAATTGTAGACATGCACCACGCTGGGAAGACTGAATCTGCAATAGGTAAGCAGCTTGGTGTGAAGAAATCAACTGTGGGAGCAATTGTTAGAAAAATGGAAGACATACAAGACCACTGATAATCTCCCTCGATTTGGGGATCCGCACAAGATCTCAGCCTGTGGGGTCAAAATAATCCCAAGAACTGTGAGCAAAAATCCCAGAACCAAACAGGGGACTTAGTGAATGACCTGCAGAGAACTGCAGAGAACCAGGGACATAAATCCTGCAGTGCCAGTCGTGTCCCCCTGCTGAAGCCAGTAAATGTCCATGCCCGTCTGAAGTTTGCTAGAGAGCATTTAGACGATCCAGGAGAGGATTGGGAGAATGTCATGTGGTCAGATGAAACCAAAACAGAGCTTTTTGGTAAAAGCTAAACTTGTCGTGTATGGAAAAGTAAAAATGCTGAGTTGCGTCTGAAAAACACCACACCTACTGTGACGCATGGGGGTGGTGGATCATGCTTTGGGGCTGTTTTTCTGCAAAGGGACCAGGACGACTGATCCATGTAAAGGAAAGAATGAATGGGGCCATGTATCGTGAGATTTTGAGTGAAAATCAGCAAGGGTATTAAAGATGAAATGTGGCTGGGTCTATCAGCATCATAATGATCCCAAACACACCACCTGGACAACAACGGAATGGCTTCATAAGAAGTATTTCAAAGTCCTGGAGTGGCCTAGCCAGTCTCCAGAGCTCAACCCCATAGAAAATCTTTGCTCACTGCTCTAGAGGTGATCTGCATGGAGGAATGGGCCAAAATACCAGCAACAGTGTGTGAAAACCTTGTGAAAACTTAAAGAAAACATCTGACCTCTGTCATTGCCAACAGAGAGTATATAACAAAGTATCAAGGGGAATTTTTTATTGACCAATTACTTATTTTTCAACATATTTTGCAAATAAATTAAAAAATCCTACAATGTGATTTTTCTGGATTTCTTTTTCTCATTTTGTCTCTCATAGTTAAGGTGTACCTATGATGAAAATTGCAGACCTCTCATCTATTTTAAGTGGGAGGACTTGCACAATTGGTAGCTGACTAAATACTTTTTTGCCCCCCTGTAACTGCCACAATAGGACAATGATCTGATGATACAAAGTGTCAGTAAATGGCAATGACCCTACGAGCTAACCGATAAAAGGAACTTGAAAACTAAGCTAATTCAAAGAACCAGAACCAAAAGTCAGGCGAAAGTCACACAGTTGTCACGTGATCATGCAAGATTTTAATTATTAACAATGTAGTTATTTACATTTGACATTTTTAAAAGTGACTTTAAAGCAATTAGTGTGGCTTAAACAATTTATCATAGGCATAAAAAATATTAACAATGACCAATGCTATGCTTATTAGAAAAGCTAGATTAAGGAACCAGCTAGAGAATGCTGACAACACAGTTTTTTTTTTTATTCCTGTGATGTGTGGTAAGGTGCTTGCAGAAAGGGTTTAGCTACTGTGAATGTTTTTTTTTAGAAGTTTGAAAGCTTGAAAGAACTGAAAAGAAGAGCAGTGCAGCCTAAAGCCTACCATTTACCCAGCGTCATAATGACCAAGTCAGAGATACCCGAGGCTATTTATCAAAATATAAATACCAAAGATACGGAAGGATGTCTAGATCTGAAGACATGTAGAGAGAAACACCAGCCACCTCAACTCACAGGTATGTGTAAAACCAAGTTTTTCCTGTTATAAGAGGGAGTAAAAAAAATGAACATCTTGTGTTCTTCCTCCTCAGGAAGCGTCTCGGTGAAGAGCAGTGTGCAGAGGGCAGTTAAAGTGTGTTTGAGTTTGTTGTGTGCTCTTCTGCTGACGGTTGTAATAGTGCTCTGTTTGTACTTCATCATTCAGAGAAAACACTTACTAGCACACACCACTAACCTCATTGAAGAACGAGAGCAGTTACTGAATCACAACAAGGTTCTGACTGAAGAAAGAGAGCAGTTGCTTACTAATATCACTAACCTCAAAGGAGAAAGAGAGTGGTTACTGAACCACATCAATAATCTGACTAAAGAAAGAGACCAGTTAAGGAATGACAAGTGGAAAGTGTGGCCATATGAACAAGGTAATATTTTACATGATTGCTTTTAATTTAAAGGCTTTATTATAGTTTGTAATAATGCTTCCTCCAATGAAAACCAAGAATTCATACCAAAAAAACAACAACAAACATGTTTAGTCATTCAGTAGTTGTCTGTTTGATGACTAGTCTATTTCTGGAATACTGTTAAACGTCTTTAGTTTTCACTGACAGACCTAGTTTAACCTCGTTTTAGCCAAGACTTCTGTTTGGATGTCTACAAGACTTCTTTTAAGTTGCTTGCTGAACTGGAGTCATGTGTTTTTTTTTTGACTGATTTAATCAGATTTGACTGACTGTTTCTAAACTGCTTATATTAACAGATCTGCCTGCTGATAAGTTTAAATGGATTTGCTACAACAACAGTTTCTATTTTATTTCATCTGAGAAGAAGAGCTGGAGTGACAGCAGACGAGACTGTCAACAGAGACGAGCAGATCTGGCCATCATAAAGAGTCCTGAGGAAAAAGTGAATGACAAAGAAGCAATTTTGAGTTATTTGTTTGCATATTTAATTCAATATTAAAAGATGGTCAATTTAGCTTGTAACATACTGACATGGAGTTTCTTTGGCCTATATGTTTTGTTGTTGCAGACGTTTTTCCACAAAGTTGTTAACAGGAATCTTTGGATTGGTCTGACAAAGACAGATGTGTGGAAATGGCTTGACGGCACTGTGTTGACTAATGGGTGAGTGATCACTGAACTGAATGGATCTTCAGCCTTAAAGTTTTCTAATGCTGTTAAAAATCTAAATCCTTGTGTACAATTGAATGTTTTAGGTCCAAGACTGACAGCTCTAACTGTGCTGTAGTGGCTGCAGGAGGCTATTATACTTCCGCGTGTAATTCTGACAATGGATGGATCTGTGAGAAGACTCATCATTATTAATCACTCATTATTATAAACAAATACAGTAAAGTAACTGAATGAAAGATTTTTAACAGCTGTACTTATTGTAAATCAGTTTGAAAGTTGTTTTGTAAAACCTTAATTTTTTTCCTTTTCTTGTAGTAACATTTCATTTAGATGGTTTATATGGTCAAAAATATCCTAATCTCACATATTCAATTTTGCTATAGAATTTCCTGAAACACAAAATGCTAAATGTCATGTATATAAATTTAATGAGTACTGTTACTGTATGTAGACGGGGGTCAAAATGACAAATTCTGCCAGAGATATGGTGACTGAAGAAAGACGTCAGCGTCCTTCTGGTTTGTTTTTTTACACGGAGATTAGAAAGTACATTGGTTGAATCTGTGGATTTATGAGTGTGGCGAGGGGGCGTGGCCGAGAGCCGCGGGAACGTAACGAGGCCCGCCACATATGAGAAACACCTGTGGCGCACAGCTGCCACGAGTCCCACAGAAGGAGCTCTGGACTATAAGAAACGATGGCAGAAGAGGGCCGGTCGCACATATTGTTTTACTTTTGCTTTCAGTTTGACGGCAGACTCCATGAAGAGCTGCCATCCATTTGTTTTATTTTCATATTAAAGTTATTTAAAACTTTGTCGGTTTTCTGCCTCCTTCTTCCCTCATTACAATGAGAGCTTTGCTGCTTTATAAGCCAATGGTGAAATTTCAATGGTGAAAAAACGTTGTGTTTTCCCTGACATTTGCATGCTTGTAACTCAACAAAATCCCATATAATTCAAAAGCCTTTTAAATCTTAGTTGGCGCCAGTAGTGTAGTGGTTAGTGTGTCGACACATGCACTCTGGTGCTTGTGGTGACCTGAGTTTGATTCTGCCTCCCAGTCCTATGCCGATCCTTCCCCTCTCTCTGCTCCCCATGCTTTCCTGTCAATTCTCTCTACTGTCCTAT
>CAIGQQ010038783.1:4590140-4631287 GCA_903798035.1 Danio albolineatus | reverse complement strand
ATAATAATAATAATAATAATAATAATAATAATAATAATAATAATAATGATGATGATGATGTGATTTTTAGTCAGTACTGAAGCCAAATCTGGAGCTTATCTAACAAAATATTTTATGATAATGGTCCAAACACTAGTACGCCCAAATTTATGTTATAGAAAAATATTAAATACAAATTTTTAAAAGAGGAAAATTCAAGAAAAGCAAAAAAACATTTAAAAACTTTGTTGAAATTTTGTAGCTTGCAATTTTTTTGTTGTTGCAGTATTTTGCTTGAATTTACCTGTATTATCTTCAATTTCCATATACTTTTGGTGACTAAAATATTATTCAAATAAATATATCTGTTTAATTTGTCTTGTTTAAATGCACCAAAATACATTGCCTATATTCACTGAGAAATGGATAAAAATATTCATTTTCAAAATAGGGTCTACTCAATTGTGCTGAGTATATATACACACAATTATTCTGTGCTAACTAGTTCTGTGCTGTTCTTTTGTACACGTAAAATACACATAAATAACCACAGAACTAATTCTTGAAAAAAAATTATTAATTATAAAATTCTAAAATAATTAAAACAAATATACGATTAAAATCATAAAATTATTCAAGTAAATATAAAATATTGAAGAAATCCAAGCAAATAAATTACTTGAAATTTGATTAAAATACAATAAATAATCAGTTTAAACCGACTTGCAAATGTGCAAATAAATGTGTAAATACATTCAGTGCAATTACAATAAATAAAGTGTAAAATGTAAGAGATTTTAGTACAGTGGTTTTCCCCTCAGGTTTGGATCTTCATAAAAGAAACTATACAAAGTTACATGTCCTACGTACGACTATATTTTGGGTCAATGGAATCAACGGTTGACAACAGCTGTTGTAAATAAATAAATAAATAAGTAAATAAATAAATAAATAAATAAATAAATAAATGCATTTGTAAATATTGCTGCACTGCATGTAGACACACGCTTTACTGCGCATAATCAGCCACGCCTCCTCCAAGCTCGAGAGGCTGCGACTTTAGCAACCACTCACTCTGTCACATTCAAAGGCTCATAAACACAGATTATATGAAATAAGATTAAAGCGATGGCGTCAGAAACATTACACAAACGCTGACTTTACAACACAGTGAGTCTGCGTTTTGTTCATTTGTGCGGAGACTTATATAGCTCTATTTTTTACGTCGAGTTAGCTTGTTAGCTCTTTACTAACGTTACTACATTTGTGGTTTGTGCGAATTTGACTGAAGACAAATATTAACTTGCATTCAGTCGAGTTTTATCCACGTTACCATATAAACAACAGGAATGAGACAGAGGGAGAGGGATGTTATTTACGTTATTTGGCTAAGCTACGCTTAAATGCATCAATTTATAGTATGGTTTTATGTACGTGTGAACTATCGTATATAAATGTAGCTAATAAACATCAACAATGGCCTGTCAGGGTCAATGAAACCTCTGCTTTACTTGACTGTAATGCTTTTTATAATCAGATATGGCGTATCGGTAGTTTCACCGGACGTTGTGAGGCTCAAATCTCAGTGTGTTGATAGTTTAAGGAGGTTGACAGGAGGAAATCCACTCGGTTTCTGTCAGAAAGACACTTTATTTTTTCTTTGAGCCATAAGCAAGCGAGTTTCTCGTTTTTGGAGCTGATATTCAGCATGGCTAAGCTTCATGCGGGCAATGGAGTGCACTGGAAGGACAGTAAAAGTCAACGGGGCACGGCGGAGGGTCTGGCTGAGCACGAGAGCTCTTCTCGGGGCTCAAACTCTGAGCTCAACGGCTTCGCAAACACGGAGGTCCAGCCCGACAAATACGGGTTCATTGGTGGAGCTCAACAAACTGCAGGAGAAAAGTAAGTGCCATTTATTTTTATGTATCCTAAACACAATAACCCATTAATACCAGTCGGATAATACAAATTTGCTGTGAAAGTAACACTTCATAACTTTAGTTGCTACATAACTTTTCTTAATTTGTTTAGCATCATGTACTGCTTAACATCGACACTCATGAGTCCAAACTTTAATATATTTGCATACATAGGCTATGCAAATGTCCTTGAACTACTGATTAAGCATTATGCAATGTTTGTTAATAACTTACTGATTAAAGTCACTGTGGATCATGCTAATGTTTTTGTTTATTGGTGCTTTCACAAGGTTATATTTTGAAGAACATTGTTGGTCCTTATTCGCTTCCATAATATTTTTTATCCATCAACTGACTGTTTACCAATGTTCTTCAAAATATTTTCTTATCTGTTTTACAGAAAATGTATTCAAATCTAAGAGTGTGAATAAGTGATGACAGCGTTTACATTTGGGGGTCAATATGCATTTTTTCCTCTTCGTCTTAAAGAATGTGTTGATCAAGTGTTTCCATGTGAGCTCAGATGAGTTGACAGGTCTGTAACACCTAAGTCCCCAGTGGTTGTTATGGCTGATTTCATATAAGCTGTCTAGCTTTGAGAAGTGCCTGGTCAGCTCACATTCCTCTATCCGTGTAAGACCCTATAAATATTGTTATGTAATATCATAAGCTCTTAAGTGTCTCTTCGGAATCACATGCTTCTTTTTTTTTTCTGAGATTTTCTGAAATGCAGCGAAGTCAAACTTCACTAAACCTGCATGTTAGGCATTTAATGTGACAGTTCACTCAAAAAAGAAAATCAGCTGTTAATTTTCAGGCTTTATTCATTAAAAATAAAGAAGAATCGAAGGTAGAATGCAAGAAGATTTTATTCAGTGGTCCTTGGATATTTATAATATGCAAGTTTTGGACTGCTGCCACTTTAAAATGAAAACACGTGGCTCTTTATGATACATTGAGATCTTATGAAGCAAAACGATCAGTCTGTGCAAGAGACTGACAAATGCCACTGAGTGTGTTGTTCACAACAGCCTTGAGCACAAGCTTACAGTCATATAATGATGTTATACATGCATAAGGAAGCTAAAGTAAATATTGTTACAATACCATACATAAAAATATATGTTTATTTAGTTATGTTTCTTATAAAGGCTGCATTTAATTGGAAAAAAAAATCAAAATGTATCACAAAATTATGAAATCTTCAAGGTTAAAATATAATTTTCCATTCTTTATTTATTTACTCGTCTAATGCAAAGCAGAATTTTTATTAATATTTCTCCAGTAAGTCCAGTCTGAAACTGATGCTGAATTGTTGTGCAAGAAATACCCATTATCAATGTTGAAATCCTTTGTGCTGCTTAAGATTTATTTGGAAAAAATGTTTTTGAAACAAAGTTCAAATGAACTGCATAGATTCAATATGGAAATGTTTTAGGATGCTTGTTGTATGTGCTTACACATGATACAACTTATTATCAGATAAGAATAACTAACAGAATGTATATAGGAATCAAAACAACTCCAGAAATTCCTTCATTGCACACACTCAGACATTTCTGATGCCTGTATTGAACTTCAATGGACAACATGGCTCATTTGAGCGTTCTGTCCTTTTTTAAGGCACAGCTTATGACTTTATGTTTTGGGTTTGTTTAGATGTCTTTTAGTTATGTTGTGCCCAGTCAAACAACACTTAAAAGTCGACACAGACACATCTTTTCAGTGATCTTGGTCAGTCCAATCACTAACAGAGCAACGACACCAGAGTCGATATAAATCAAGCCAAACCTGCCAGTATGAACAACACATAGTGTTCAGATTTAGTTTTAGATTAAGCCTTTAGCCTCTATTTATGCAATTTTAACAAACACTTGACTGTTTTGCATTGATGTGCATAAGTGTCTCCGATTGCTCAGGACAATGCAGTTCTGTTTGACCAAGATCATTCACTGATCAGCTTAATCTCCTGGAGAATTAATCACAGAAAAGCACATCTGTCCTCAAAAGTTCACATGAAGAATTTCCCCTATTCCCTACGTAACAGAATAGTTCTTATGTCTCTTATTCAGGCTCTATTTCAGGATGTTTCTCCTCTCGCTGTGAACTCCCTTTAGCACTCTGAAATGCTTATTGATTTGTTTTGGCAGAACCTTCTTGCAAGTGTTTTCAGTTTGAAATGAAACCGCTCAGTGAATAATTCAGTTCATTCTACAGGCAATAGTGCTGTAGTCAGATGTCTGTATAGTTTTAACTGCTGATAAAATAAAGAAGAATACATTGAGTTGATGAGTATCAGCGGGCCCACACAAACTCTCCAAAAGCTCTGTAAACTATCTGCACATTCGCTGATCCTTGCATGTTCGCTTATGTAAGAGTTTGGCAGATTACACAGCTTGTATAATATAAAATGCTTGTTATTTACATTTCAAGTTTAGGGGGAAAAACAGTTTTAGTATAGGGCTGGGTAATTTGGGTGATTTTTAAAATCAAAATCTCGATTAATTAAACATTTTAAATCAATTACGATTAATGAACGATTATTTTATTTATTTATTAATTTATTTTGCCCTCATAGTTCACTGACAATTTTTGTACAGTAAATATACTCACATAAAAACATATATTAATGAGCAATTCCAGCGTTATGGATGTGACATTTGCTGTAAAAATTCAAAACATAAATGCACAGATAAGGTATATGTTAACATTATATTGAATCATCTGTTTACATTTTCCAAAACAAATATACACAGAATTATGGGATCAGAAAAATATCAATCTGAAAATAATTTTTATACTTTAAATAAGGAAAATAAACATGCGTTATGGATGTGACGAAATGTATGTGTAGAAATTCTGTGGATTAAACTGCATAATCCAAAAGATATAATGATAATCACAAGGATAAGGGTCGGCTCTCTATAGAACAAAAATGGTTGGTTTTATTTTAATTTACATTTTTGCATTTATGAAGAAAAAGCTTCGTTATGGATGTGACACTTTTCTGTTATGGATGTGACGAATGTGAAATTTTCATTTGTGAGATATTGGTAAATCAAATGTAATTGTTTGAAAACATTGACCGAGACATTTTTGAGTATTTGTACAGCACACTCTCAGAAAAAAAGGTACACGATGGTACAAATAATGTTACTTGAGGAACAGTTTTGTACCTTAGTAAAAATTGTACCTTATATGGTACTGAAAAGACCTCTTATGATACTGTTCTGTGCCTTTTATGGTACAACTGAAACGAAGGTACACAATTGATCTCATATAAAAGGAACAAAAGTGTTGAAGAACTCCTTCTTTATTACAGTATCTGTGAAAATAAATATGATTGGAAAGGCAAAGTGATTTTTATGAATAATTTCCATATTAAAACAAGAATCATCATTTAAAAGTAGATGTTTAAAGATACTTATAAACATACATTTTTAATACAATAACACAAAACAACTGGTAAAACAAAACTGTATTGTAAACTAAACATTTAAGGCATTTTAATAAATGTTTGGTAAGCATTTTTGTCACTGTGGTGGTACCTTTCACAAACTATACAATATTGTATCTGCAGGTTTTTAAAAACAAAAGGTACATTTTGGTTTCCCATGGTACAAATCATGACCTTAAAAGGTACAAATTTGTTTCTTTTCTTAGGGTACAATTCTGTCCCATAAAAAGGTACTGCTCCAGTGACAAGGGTTTGTACCTTCTTTGGTACAACATTGTACCATTTTTTCTGAGAGTGCACTGTAAAATACAAGGATACACAATAAAAATTAGAAGGTTTTCGCTATTTATGATGACAACTTAATTTTTTCATGGCAAGGTTGACATTTGCATGAAATTGCTCAAATACATTTAGATCATTTACTTTAATCTATTGGACTGTGAAAAAAACTTTCAAGCAGCACAACAACAAATGTTTCTGAAGACAATCACCTACTGCACTTTTAATCTAGTGGAAAAAATCTCATCAAAACATCAAAAGTGAAAAATGAAAATTAGGAATAAATGTATGGAAATTGTTGGGTGATTTGGCCTCAACAAAATCTCAATTAAAACAAAATCAAAATCTCAAATAATTGAACATTTTAATTCTGTTACCATTGATGAACGGTTATTTTATTTATTTATTTATTTATTTTGCCCTCATAGTTCTCTGACAATTTTTGTACAGTTAATATGCTCACATATTACAAGTCAAAGATATTTGAACAAGATATTTGATATTGATATTTTAATGTCAGAGATATTTGGATTGTTACTTGATTTTAAAATAACTGAAAACATACACGATCTACTATCTGTGATTATTTATTAGACATCAACGTTAAACAACTGAAATTAAAACACACATTGACTAAAACTTAGTCACTTATTTCTTATAAAAAGTGAAAATATTTTTTTTCATCAAATATTTTCAACGTTTTTCAAAAGTAGAAAATATGCAGTGTCTTTTCTAAATAAATAACTCTTGTATATCCTGTAAATAATAAACAGTGCATTTTTTGCATCTTCTGTAAACAAATGTCTTAATGTAAATAATAGTTTTAATGCAATGGAAAGTATGCCATCTCAAGGCATCTCTGGCGCAGCTTCCAATCATCTTCAATGTATTGCAAAGTAAGGCTCAAGGATGAGTCCATCGTCTTACTTGACCAGAGATCAGCTGTGGCAGCAGAAGTATAAATCAGCCTTAAAAAAGGCTCAACAGAGCGAGGTCATGTGACTCCACACGCAGTAGGGAAAGTAAAAATTAGATCTATAATAGGTTTTGAATGTCAATTTCAATTACTTTTTGATTAATTGCCCAGCCCTATGTTTTAGTTTTAGGTTTTTCCTACACATTCTAACGTTTGAGATCAATAGGAGATGCATTTTTACTTTTAAAATTTTATTAAAGACAGATTATGTTGTGCAAAGGTGACTGAAGAGACATTTTATCTTTCATTTTTTTTTAAGAAAAAAAAAGAATTTGCTGTTCTTTTACACTTTAGATTCATCCAAAAATTTATCTCCTGAAATATTAAGCAGCACAACTTGTGACAGTGATAACAATCATTGTCGAAACAGAATATAAGAATGACTTCTGAGGCCTCATGTGAAAATATTAAACTGAAGTAAATGTGCTGAAAATTCAGCTTTAAATCACTGCACTTTAAATTATATTACAATATTAAAGCTAGATTTCACAATATTACTACTTTTGCAGTATTTTTTGATCAAATAAATAGAGCTTTTGTTATCATGGGAGACGGGTTTCTTAGATTACCTGTTACCAAAACTGCAGTCTCGGTTTATTAATTTATTATTATTATTGATTTCTCGGAAATCTGTAGATATTGCTATAAGAATTACATTATTAAGTCTTGGCTTTGCCATTTGGAAAATAAATCTGCTTTACCCTATGTGTGTTCATTGGAAACTATCATTTGTCACACACATCTCTCTCTTCTTCACATTGACTATCATATGAAAGAGGTCTTTGAGTATTCGGTAATTGCTGTGGTCCATCACGACATAGAAATATCATTCATGCTTAACGACATTAGCGTCTGCTAGAGAAAGATGACTGTACTTGAACTACATGAACATTTTGTCTGAACAATTGACAATGATGATTGCAATTTTCTATGGAGAGAACACTGACTTCGTTATGACATTTCACTGCATGGCTTTTGTTTTCGTCCATTTGTTTACTACTGTCATGGAGATGAAACTAAGCGCTAAGCCTCTGGGGAGCGTTTAAATGCACCAGTTCACATTTGGCAAACACATAACAGACCTTCATTTGTATTTGTTTCCTCTGATGTTCTCAGATTCTGGGATGTTTTACAGATAGGAACAGTTTCATTCAACTGACTGGAATTAAGGCCATAAGTCAAAGTAAAACATAAATCCGCAAAATAACAAACATTTACTGGTGGTGCATTACTTGGTTTTTGTACTGTAATTTACATGTCCAACTCGGACAATATCTTTTCAACCTACTAAAAAGTAATCAAATGTATATATTTTTAAGAGAAAAATTATGTGACTACAAGATTGTTTTTAAAATGCAATCAAATAATACACACGTAATATAAAATCAACAGACCCAAAAGTACTGACTGATGCTTTTGTATATTATTATTGACTTTTACTCTAATATCAATAGACAATTGCACATATTAAATTAACCAATAATCTTGATAATTTTTTCAGACATTAAAATATACTGCCCTATAAATCTTCCAGCACTGCCTAAATAAATGCTCTAATGCAATCTTAATAAATGTTACAGTCTTTAATTTAATTTTGAACATTAAAATGTGTAAAATGAAGTGAGTATCACAAATAGACAGTCTGACTCAGTCTTGTATTTTCCAATGGTTTATCTCTGAAATATACAATAATAAAACTGATTACCAGATATATTATAGTGTAGTTTTTATGTAGGGTGTATCCACACAAGGAAAGTATTCACTTGCTTTGGTCCAGACTCAACATGATGTTGACATTTTATTTTTATTTGGTGCAGTCTGCTTTCACGCTGCCATTTGTGCAAATGATTCAGAAATTGTTAACAAAACCACGGATGTGCTTAAGTCAGCCATTTACTGGACAGAAATGCACAGTGTGCTCCTGTGGCGTCGTGTCTACAGTGCAACTATCAGCTGTGCTGCCTGAAGAACCACCAATGACAAGCTCATAGCTCTAATCCGTTCACACTCCACACATAGAGAGGAATGGTCTTGAAATGTGTTATACAGATTTCCATTGTAATGATACTAGTAGACTAGTTACCTCAGACAAACACAACAATGCTTTTTTCCGTTATTCGTAAATAAAACTTGTATCAGAGTTAGAGCTGTTTTTTTAGTGGTGGTTCATTGAGTGTGGCTGATGGTTGCTTAGCAACAGCAGATGCATTATGTGCCTAAATCAAACTATGGGATCCTGATCATTTAAAAGGCACTGGGCTTTTCTGCAAATGTGTCGGATCAAGATCGGATCATGTTCACTACTTAAGCAAACCATACCAGAGTTGTTTGGAAGCAGAGTGCTGCTTTAGCTGGATCTCGGTCTCTTTGTTTGGTGCTTACCAGAGTGTGATTGCTGCATTCACTTTTGCCCAATTGATCCGAACCAAAGGAGGAATTGAACTTGAGTTGGATTCAATCAAATTAAGCAATACTGATGTAAATGCACCCTAAATGATACCTGAGATTCATTCATTTTCTATTCGGCTTAATCCCTTTATTAATCAGGGGTCGCCACAGCGGAATGAACCACCAACTTATCCTGCTTATGTTTTACGCAGCAAATGCCCTTCGAGCTGCAACCCATCACTGGGAAACATCCATACTAATTCACACACATACGCTACGGACAATTTAGCTTACCCAATTCACTTATAGCGTACCAGTAGCTTGACACCCCTGGTTTAATCGCAGTTTCATCAAGTAATGTGAACACTTTCCCTGTCCCAAAAATAAAAGTCTTTCACAAAGATATCCTGTGTGTGCTCACATGACATGAGCCATGACATGTAGAAGCAAATTGTTAAACGTTTTTAACGTCAATGCTTTCAATGCAATTTCTCCCGATGGGATAAAAATTCCAAACAAGCACACAACTGCAAAAATCACACTGTATGCCCAACTTAAGGTAATGAGTAGGGCCACACGGAATCTGCGCGCGCAGAATTCCGCAGATTTCCGCAGATTTTTAGCCCATCATTGATTCTGTTTATTTAGTTGTGTAAATGTGTGTAAATTTATTTTTATTCAGTTTTTTTATTAATTTCAGTAAAATATTGACTAATATGAAAATGTTCATATGATTTATGTACAATACAGTTTGTAAAGTTATATTTAATGTCTTTTAGTAGAGATTTTATTTGAGAGACTTGCTTTGTTTACCAAATAAAGTGGATCTAACTGGATTCACATTGTAAGCATTAAATAAAAGTTAAAAAGGTGTTACTTTTTATTTCATATATTAAGGTTTTAGTTATGACATTCCTAAAATCATTCTGCATAAATCCGCAGATTTTTAACAAAATTTCGCGCAGAAATAGCAAAAAATGTACGCAGATTTCGTCTGGCCCTAGTAATGAGTGAATGTTCTTGTTTGACTAACCCCTTAAAATAGACATTTAAAATTGCTTATATTTAGTTATGTAGTGAAGACCAGGAAGGGAACAGACAAGGAGAGACAGCGAAGGAATTTTTTTTTCATCCCTGCTGTCTTGTGCTTCCTGTTTTCCACCTTTACTAACTGCAAGCTGTCCACTTTGACCTGAAGGACGTGTCTATAGGGTGAAAGGAAACACTTCTCAAATGCTTATGATACTAGTGGGTTGAAAGGATACATACCCTACCCTTTTCATGAGTCAACTCTTTTAGTCTTTCAGAAGCCCATCTTTCATAAGTATCCATTCAAATTTACAGTTTCAGTGTAACACAATTACTTCCACCAGTCTGCACGGGGAAAGTAAACAGGCAAACGGCAGGCCCTGTTTCTGCTCTATAGATCTAAACAACCGCAGTCATCTGTAATCTAATCGCTGGCCATAATCCAATCTGGACTGCGTAATCTGTGTACACACAGCATGTGTACAAGTATATTTCCTTTCCATTTCAGGAGCCTGTGTGTGTGTATGTCCATGTGTCATCAGAGTTACGCAGCCTGTCTTGTCACTGACCTTTTGCCAAGGGATTATTGGATCCGTTGACATCTCAGCGATAGACTTCAATGCATACTTTGCATGCATCTTTTTTTTGTCTACAATGAAGAAAAGAAAAAAAAAATCCTGAGCCTGATTTTTATATGGTTTTGAAAACGGTGGTATAACTATCAAGTAAAACAACAATCGGTCAATCAATCGATAAATCTAAAAGCTTTGAATGGAACTTATGCATACAGACTGTACAAAGAGTGATTGTAGTCTCTGTATTACAATATTTTATCTGACATGAATACAGCATGTCATAGTTTGGGTGTGTCTGTCAGCTGGTTTTAATAACCGTGCACTCCACACACAATTAGAAAGTACAGCAGTACGGAAAGTTTCCCAGAAACAAGACTTTCCCCAGTGATCTCCTCTGCTCTGACTGTTCAGAACACTCTTATAAACATTCAACCCACTTTTGTATCACATGGCCAAGTAATACATTTCAAGAGTTCACACTTAGCTGATGATTGATTATAAAGTGTGTTTGCCATGCTGTCCCGGGAGAGAGCGCTGAGCTCATAAGGTCCTCGAGCCCGGGGCTCCCTCTCATTGTAGTGCAAGAAGAGAGTTTGTGCTCAGGTAGATCTCGAGAACTCCCCTGCTGTAGTGGCTAATGAACAGAAAGGCTGTTTCTCAATATGCATTCTTCAGTGGTCTTGCGTCTTCGTGTTCTCGTGTAACGTCTTTATCAGCTACCAAAGTTCAGTTCCAATACTCAAGACCGCAAAAACGGAGGACGCATGAAAGCTGATGTGTTCTTGGTATCGAGGACGTACCGATACAGACTTGTGCATAGGTGTTACTCAGGGGTTTCCCTAAATAACCCGGTGACAGTAAACATTAGCATGAACATCTTAATAAAGGCATAAACACGTTAAGAGTGTTTATTTATTGAAATTTGTATTAAAATCTGTTTTGTTTATGTCGTGCAGCGTATATTTGTTAAGTCTTTATGCAGGGTGTGTATTGTGAAACGAGGGAAAAGAATGAATCGTTGTATGGATGCTGTATTGTTTAAATCATCTTAACAGGTTAAAGATGCATGAGGGTCGTGTGACCATCAGGAAGAACGCAGCATCTCATTTCTCACAGGACACATTCTCTGTCCTTGCGGTCTCCCGAGTTCGTTCTTCCAATGGCAAGACCGTTCTCCACAAGGACACAAGTCCGTTCTCTGTGTTCTTGGAATTGAGAAACAGCCATAGTGATTGCTCTTAAGAGATAACTACTTACTAGGAGCATGTCTATGATGCTAATTTGGTTTAGTCAATTAACTCAAGTTGCATGTTTTTTGGACAATGGGAGGAAACCCATATGAGCATGGGGAGAATGTGTAAACTCTGCACAGAAACGTCGGCTGGCCTGGTAAGGACTAGAACCAGTGACGTTCTTGCTGTGAGGCAACAGTGCTAATCACTGGGCCACCGTGCCACGCATCTAGGAAAGAAGGAGTAGTAGGGGTGGAAGGGGGGATTCTTCAAAATGAAGATGGCTGTGGTATGGAACCTAGGGTATTTATAGTGACTTAGGAATCAAATAGGTTTGATTGGTGAATCATGAATTGGCTAATGCATGACCAGCTGTGTTCAATCATAAGCACGTGATCCTCTTGAAATTAGTTTATAGACAAACTTCACTTATTTACCTTATTCATCACTGTGGAAGTGCGCTTATTTTCACAATTGTCTTAGAACTTCCGATTCAGTTGCCAATAAGAGAATTGACTAGAAATAATAAACGACAGAAAACGTTTTTGCATGTGTTTGCATGACTATAAAGACCAAGCAGAAAAATATAGTAAGAAAATATCAGTTTGCAACATCAAGCAGCATAACAAGCTTTTTTTAATGTCTAAAAATGAATCGAAGTGAATGAGACTGGATGTCTCGAGCCAAAATGATTCAAATGACTGCTCCTGCTCGTACACGGAGAATAAGGTCAATAGGTTTTGTTACTATGCCATTAGATCTAAATGTAGTAAAAGGTGATTTTATTTTTCCTTCAGTGGAAACCAGCTTGTGTTTAGGATTTCCCTCAGAAAAGTTTAATTTAATGACAACACCTACAGTACTTTGATTTAGTTAATCCATTTTGACACCATGGTGTATTCTCAAAGCGTGGTTTGCCATTGAAGCTGTAGAGCTGATAAGCTGATAAGCTTCTAGATGTATATACATGGGTTTGTAAACATAGAGGTACAAGTGTAAACCTGTGAGGATGTGTTCGTCAATTTATAGGGCTGTATTTCTAAACCTGTAGGGATGATCTTGTAAATGGAGGGATAAGCGTATAAAACCCCATTCGCCAATGGCATGCAGTGACAGAGCGCCACAATCCCATTCGTTTCACTGGAGAGCTGGGGCATGTACCATGAAGCCAGATTAGCTGGCTAGCCAGTTAAGTTTCAGTTAGTTCTGGGTTTTTATTTACCATGAAGGTAGCTCAGCTCAGCCAAGCTTCTCCATAATACCATGGCAACAGACTAGTTAAATTCGAGCTGCCTTCATGTTACCTAAAACCCAAGATTGGTGCAAACATAACTGGCTAGCCAGCTAACCCATCTTCATGGTACAGGTCCCTGGCAATATCCGGCAACAAGAGCGAAAGTGACTTTTAAAGACAGGATGTATGCATGGCAAGCAATGCGAGATGTAAACAGAAGTTCAGAAATGCTCTACTTTATGCAAATAAGAAGCAAATTCACAAGCAATTACCAATGGGCGTAGAGTCAGATGAGAACACTTGATTTGTCTGCTGTAGTGGGGTGATGAATGCTTCATTTAGCTGCAGTTCTTGCACCAGCCAGTAGTACTCGCTGTGCTGACTCAAGCTTGAATTGCTTAGTGAACCCAGATGGACAGACGATTGCAGTTTATATACAGACTTGCAGCTGCAATGGCAAAATTCATGCGTTGGTTTCTAATTCATTGTTGACGTTAAGCATTTTAGTACAGATTTCCTTAAATTTTAGCAGCAAGAAAATCAATTCATTCTATACATAAGGGTATAGTTTTGTACAGACATCCATTGTTTCATTCTTGGCAATTATTTTGTTATACATTTTAACTATTTCATCTATCCCTCACGTAGGTATAGATGAATGGGAGATTTCTGTTAATATAGGGAGTTTGCAAATATTTGCAATATAATATGGAAGTAATAATATGCGAATAAGATTAAAAATGCAGGTATGTGAGTTTTGTTTATGTTTTGTCCATTTTTAAGAGTCGCACATTTAATTACACATTTCTCATTTCATATCAAAGAAATAACAGGAGTAGTGTAGTGTGAATAGGATGAGACAAAAAGCATTATATTGCTACACAACACTGCAGAGCGAGTGATGCGCTATTATACCACACCAGAATGATACGGGAGTCTATTCTGAACAAGAACCGGTTCTTGGTTTCCAACCCTATATTTGCTGACATGCATGATTGTGTGTCTATCTGTGTGTGTGGGTGTGCTTATTATCAGATCAGAGAAGTGATCTAGTCTCTCTTTGTTCTCACTCACAGCAGTGATGATATTCCTCCAGACGTGCTCCGGCAGAGAGAAGCTAAATGGCTGGATATGCTCAACAACTGGGATAAGTGGATGGCCAAAAAACACAAGAAGGTTGGTCTCAAAGGTTTTGTTCTCAAACGGCTCCGATTTTTCCCAGTAATAATGCTTTAACATCCATAAAATGCTCAACAACAGCAATCAAGTCCACGTGATGTTATCTGAAGAATTTGACTAGCCGTCTGACACAGTGTTCTTCCAAAGGCAAAACCTGTTTAATATAATCAGATAAAGTGACCAGGCCCACATGAAATTTCCACCCAGAGAATACCTAATTGTGTTGTTAATATCCACTATTGACACTACTGTGCATTTGAAAACACTACGTGTTAAATGTTATAATTAAAAAAAGTATTCTAATTGCAATTCCAACCTGAATTGTTGACTTTAATGTTAAATGCTCGTGTATATAAACGATAAGCTGTATATATATATATATATATATATATATAAGATAAACGATGTCATTCATTCTCATGGTGCAAAATTGACTATGATTAACATTCCAGAGACAACAGTGTGTTGCTAATCTCACAGAAGCGTAATTCTTTTCAACAAGGTCTGTAAATATAGGCTGTAAATATTCCAGTCAAATGTTGGCATTCATTGAAGGTCATAAAATCGATATCTCTGTTTCTGCAAAGGTGAAGTTGCGTTGTCAGAAGGGCATCCCTCCTTCACTCAGAGGCCGTGCGTGGCTTTATCTGTCTGGAGGGAAAGTAAAGAAAGAGCAGAATCCAGGCAAATTTAAGGTAAGGGCATCTCTTGAGCTTCGTCCAAATCAACCTTTAAAGCACCATAGATATTTTACAAAACAAATGATTGAGACCAAGTATATATTTGTATACACACTCACCCTGTACCACAAAACAGAAGTCTGAAGTTGCACTGGCAGTAATGCATATTGGCTAGTGTTGTTTTAGTATGATTCAGTGACTTCTATAGTCTTTATTAATATTTAGTTGTAGTTTAGACTTTTTTTCTGTTTTCATTTGAATTTGAAAGTTTTAGTAATGTGTTGTTTATTATTATTATTATTATTATTATTTAATTTTAACTTCTTTTTCATTTGCACTAAGTTAAAATGAGAAACGATAAAAGAAAAGGTTTTTCCTAATTGTGTGTATGTACATTTATTTTAGATCGTTTCATTCTACTTAACTAAAATAACCCTGGTATACACATTAAAAAACATTTTTATTTGAAGTATATGCTGTTCTTTTCTTTTGAACTTTCTGTTCATCACTTTTGTATCCTTTGCAGAGATGGAAATCCCACAAAGCACTGTACACTAGACGTCCCTGCAAGATATAGGAAAACGCATGAGAAATATTCAGATGTATTGAGACAAACATTTCAGTATACCTAAAGACTAACACTAACCCATTTTGAGCGTGTGGTGTATTTTTGTGCTTTCTTTAACTCATTTATATTTGTTAAAGCATTAATATTGAGTTTTATCATCAGATTTGACACTGTTTTTAACTTTGCAGCAGATGAACTATTATTGAACCAAACTGAAACAACATTGAGCTGATCTTCTGTAGAGCTGCCTTCCAGCTTACAATGAATTTTGTAGTGTAACTGAATAATTGTCTTGTTTTATTCAACCAAAGCTACTCTTAAACAGTTTGTGTTATATAATGTTTTATACAAACGAGACCGGTCTATATTTTATGTGGCAGGAGTTGGACAGTCAGCCTGGAGATCCTAAATGGCTGGACGTGATAGAGAAAGACCTTCACAGACAGTTTCCATTCCACGAGATGTTTGTTGCTCGAGGAGGCCACGGGTGAGTCTCTGGCTGACGTACTCATCTCTCGTTAGGCCAGGGCTACTCAAAGACTCGGTACAAAGGTCCAAATCTGAATTTTCATCAATATCAAAGGTTTAAAATAAAAAACGTGTTTTTATTATAGGGCTATTACATGCATATGCATAACAATCATTCACACAATCTGGCTTAGTCCCACAATCACTTTCCTTTGGCTTAGTCCCTGCTTTATCAGGGGTCGCCACTGTGGAATGAACCACCAATTACTCTGGCAAACGTTTTGACAGCAGATGCTCTTGCTGCAGCAATGGGCTCTATGCACAGCTTTTTTTTTAAAGCCAACAATAAAATTCCGGTGACAGCTTAATGTGACTATTTTCAATTTCACAAGGTTGTTTTTACAGCATTGATGTTGTAATGCAATTACACTACATTCAGTTGAATAGACTTAAGCATTCATTTAGTTGTTCAAGTGTAAAATGAGATGAAATACTTCTAGAACCGCTAGTGCCGTCAATAGCGACAGGCTAGCACAGAAATTCCATTGAAAATACTGAGGTAAAATAAACTGTTGTATTTTAAAGACATGGCAGGGGGGAAATTAAATTTAATAATCGTATATCTAACTGGCAGTGAAGATCACTGATTTTTAAAGAAAACGTGACAATTTTATAATGGAAAGACAGGTCATCGAAAGCCGCTTGGCTGAAAATTAAAAGTCCTGGTGTATATAGCCCATTAAATAATTAATAAATAAAAGTTATTTTTGTGTTTAAAGATTAATGACAAGTGCGATCAGTGATTTTTAAGATTTAAAAAGAGGGAGGTTTTGGCTTTGACATTTCCACTCTTCCAAACTCCAAATATCTCATCACATTTTCTGAACTGGAGCAAACTGAACACATACCTCTCCATCCAATCATCTTTGAAAACACTTATTTTTTCCATCAACTGACAGCCACACCCATGCAAAGGCTCACTGTGTTGTCATGACAACAGCATCACATCACTTTCCGTTTCGTTTCGAACCAACGTCGAAAAGACATTAAACAAACTAAATTGATTTACAAGTTTAATATGCATTTATCAAAGATAGAAACCCACACTTTATATCCCTTACATGTAATTAGTGTTTTTAAAGTATGAAATGGAGGTAAGGGTGTCACGGTGGCACAGTGGTTAGCACAATTGCCTCAGAGTAAGAAGATCGTTGTTTGGAGCTTCGGCTGGGTCAGTTGGCTTTTCTGTGTGGAGTTTGCATGTTCTCCACGTGTTCGCGTGCGTTTCCTCCGGGTGCTCTGATTTCGCACACAGTCCAAAAACATGTGGTATAGGTGAATTGGGTATGCTAAATTGTTTGTAGTGTATGTGTGTGAGAATGAGTTTGTATGGATGTTTCCCGGTGATAGGTAGGAAGGGCATCCGCTGTGTAAAACATATGCTGGATAAGTTGGTGGTTCATTCCGCTGTGGCGTCCCCAGATTAATAAAGGGACTGTGCCGAAAAGAAAATGAATGAATGTAATGGAAGTGAGTCTGAATTAACATCTCTCCAGGGAGTCTAGACTTCAAGAGCGCTGATTTAGACCAAGCAAAATTATTGTGTTATTATGTTATTATGTCTCAATTTGATTCCGATTGACAAGCTTTTGATTTATTTAGATTCATTTTATGCATATTAACATTGATTTAATAAAAGTATTATGGATATTTCCATTTTAGTCATAATATAAAATACATCCATATAGATGAACATAGATTATAAAGATAATACAGCTATGAATCATCCTGAGCCAGGAGCAGTGCATTATTTTGTTCTTTAATTGTTACGAGCAGAAACGAAGCATTATTAATCTGCTTTCACTTTTAAGACATTGCACAAGGATAATGTCTTTGCATTCCTTTTTGCTGTAATTTCGATTTTACTGACTGTTTGCATGAACACTCTTCAGCAAGATGGGCCTTTTTAACATGTTGACAAAGCTTACGCAAACTATGAAACTACTTCGATTTACAGGACAAAGGAAACAAAGGGCAACACTTTCCTTTTGTAGTATCACCATTTTACCATTAGATCTTCATGTTCTTATGCACGTATTACACACACAACTGTGCCTACACACTTTAAATGAATGAGGGCCCTTGAGTAAACAACAGAAAACTAGATTCATTGTTTTGTCATTCATTCATTCATTCATTCATTCATTCATTCATTCATTCATTTTCTTTTCAGCTAATTCCATTTATTAATCAGGGGTCACCACAGCGGATTGAACAATTTTGTTTTTAAAATAGAGAAAGAAATAATTGAATTTATTATTTTTATTTTTATATATATATTCTTTGTGTTTTTGCACTCATGTGTATCTGTGTGTGTGCAGGCAGCAGGATCTGTTCCGGGTATTGAAGGCATACACACTGCACAGGCCAGAGGAAGGCTACTGTCAGGCTCAGGCTCCTATAGCTGCAGTGCTGCTCATGCACATGCCTGCTGAGGTAAAGCTACTCTTCATTATTCTCATCCTCTCTCGTCACTCATTGTAGCTGTGGATACGTCTCATAAAGTATTTATCGACTTTTACACTTAGCTATTATACTGTTTTGCATGTTACAAAACGTTTATGTCTTTATGCTTTATTTATAATACATATTGTACATAATTAATGCATTATAAAGGTACAGTATTAATTTGTTGAGGCTTATAGTTAATTAAAACTAAAATAATCATTTTAAAAAAACATTAACTGAAAATCTTATTTCATTTAAAATGAATTAAAACTGAATAGTTTGGATGCAAATGACCTTTTTTTTTAATCACAGATATCTATTATACTGTTTTATTTGTCATACTTCATGTTTTATATTTCACATAAACTCAAGATAATCAGTGTAGTATTTTACTGTGCTTTAAGGCACAGTTTACATTAACATGAACCTTTTCTGTTCATCTACAGCTCAGGAACAGTGGGTTCATTTCATAAGGCCTCAGTATATCATCAGTATTACAAAAAGGAAAATGCTGATGTCATGCAAATTTTTACTTGTTTTTATTTTAATTGCAGAATTTATCTACGAAATGTAATGAAATATAAATGAATTCTTTTTAACAGCCCTATTAAAAAAAGGCAGCAAGTGAAGTGTCACCAAATTCTCTTCACTGTAATATCTCTTTAGGTTTAAGTGGTCCTGCATAAGCTCATACTTTGTCCTAGTTTCTTATTCTCCTATGTTCGTGCTCTGGCAGGATGCGTTCTGGGGTCTGGTCCAGATTTGTGAGAAGTATCTGCCTGGTTACTACAGCGCTGGCTTGGTAAGTACCGAGATCCTATTCCTGAATGAATCCTCCTTTTAAATCCATGAACTGATTCAAATTAGAACATTGTTAGCTGAATGAGACGGCTTACTCTTCGAAAGTCAATCAGACTCAAAAAAGAACAAATATCCAAGAGTTTATTATCTTATGATGCTGTTTTTTGCAGACTCATTGATTCATTCAGCACTTGTCTGCATGTCAGCCTTCAGATCCACATGAGAGTAATCAATCAGCTTTATAAAGCACTCGATCAATCGTTGACAATGTGCTGATGCTTCATGCTGTTGTGGGAGACGTCTGATGTGTTTGCAATCGCATTCAGCAACACTCTGGTGAAATGTGCTGATGTAGAGATGCTGTTCAGAGAGAACAGGGTTCAAGGTTTGCTTCTCTTATTCGCTTCACAGACTAACCCAGCACAACTGATTCACAGACTCGCCTGCTTTAATAAACTTCTCTCAACAGAAGAGCTCAATTTACACCCCCATAGCAATTTCACTGTTATGTTATGACAGATACATTTCAGCATTTACTGTACACAACCCGCTCTGAAAATACACTTTCTAAAAACAAAAACAGTCTTATTCTACTCACCAATATCTAAGGCCGAACACTTTTAATTGTAGCTGTTGTCATGCCATTGTAGGTTTAGGTGTCAGGATTGACATGAAGCTTAAAGTTTGACCCTCAAAGCCAGCTATGAGATACTTCATTTTAAAAGTCCAGTTTTGTGGAAAATAGGGTTTTGTTTATAGGTCTACCTGTCCGTTTGTCATCACACTAAGGCTCAATTTCAATTCTATTTTCGACAACACAAACTGAACTCCTACAAGCTCAGAGTTTGAGGATCAAAGAAGATTATGCTAATATGTTATACAAATATGTAACAAACAGGAAGGCAGAATTACAGTTCAGAATCATTCTTTCCTTTAAAGGGGACCTATTATGCCCCTTTTTACAATATGTAAAATAAGTCTCTGGTGTCTCTAGAGCAGTGTTTCTCAACTGGTGGGTCGCGACCTAAAAGTGGGTGGCAGGAACATTTTCAGTGGGTCGCGGAGTGTCTGGTCAAAAAAACAACAAAAGTTTAATTTTTTACTTGTTTTGCGTATACCAGACTTTTATTTTGAAATGCGTGCACGACAACCGATCCCTTTGGAATCGACGTGGAAAGCGTCACGTTGCCGAGCAACATAGAGAGTCAGCTCGTGGAGCTTTCATGTGATAAGACGCTGAAACAGAAATTCAGTGAAGTAAGCCTCTCTCAGTTTTCGCGATCTGACAATGCGATCAAACCCATCCCATTTAGAACTACGTATTTGTATGAAAGTGGCTTCTCTTCCTTGGTGCAGCTTGACTCCAAACAAAGGAACAGGTTGTACATAGAGCACGATCTTCGGGTAGCACTGTCTACCATCACTCCTGACTTTGAGACTCTTATCACATCAGTAAAGCACATCCTCAGTTATCTCATTATCTTCCCAAATTACTGTTAAGTGAAACAGATGTTTATAATTGCTGTCATATTAGATGTAAAAATGGTTATGATTATTTTAATCATTTTACAATTTGCTGGTTTGTTCTGTTCAACAGGATCAGTGTTAATGTTTTATTAACAGTTCGGTTTTGTTTATGGTAACAACTTTTCCTTACCCTCACCACTGTTTTACAGTGTTTGTCGTTTTTACTTAGTAATATTTCTATAATTTGATACATTTTGTTAAATGTCAGCAATAAAATATTGTTTATTTGTAAGTCTTGTTGATTTTCTCATCATTTTTCTGTCACTACTTGTGTATGTTAACAAATAAATACAAATTAATTATAATTCCTAAAATTATATTACAGTTCCTAAAAATTTGGGTCGCGGCTTGATGACCATGTAAAAATGTGGGTGCCGTGGCCAAACCAGTTGAGAATCACTGCTCTGGAGTGTGTATGTAAAATTTCAGCTCAAAATCCCAAACACAATGTTTCATGTCTCTTACGATCTGCTCCTTTTAGGCTTTGATCCTAATTGTGCCATTTTGGTGACTGTTGAAATCAAATCAAATGAGATTGTGCTCTTTTCAAAAGAGGGTGGAGCAACAAATTCCTGTGTCAGTATAGTGGCAGATTTTAAAACCAAGATGTGCATTTTATGCTAATGAGGGAGAGATCGTTACTAATGGGCGGGGCTTTTCCCTTCTGATGAGACGAATAAAGGGAGGAATGTCAAAGTGTTTCTGCAGATTGTTTTTAACAAGTGTGATTATAAAGAATTAAATAAATACATTTTTATCATTAGAAGCTGGTTATATTGACAGACTGTTGCCACACAACCATGTATAAACCTCTTATAAATGTGATTTTTGCATAATAGGTGAGAGAGATTGCATTTATCCTGCACTTTGAGTCTGTAACTTTGCAGACAGTTTATGTTTATAGACAGCCCACATTACACACTGCATGAAAGTTAATATCCAAAGTCACTTTAAAGAACAAATATTGAGCATTTTGTATAATGATTTTATTTCAATCCAGCATTATGTCAATTCTTTTGTATCTGGTCTTCAGAAGCTGACAGATAAATGCTCCTGAGTGGGCGACGGGGCTGTGAACATTAGATAAAGACTGCGTTAAATTAAACTAAACACAGTATCGTGCTTTCTCTCTATCGCTCTTTCTCTTTGTTGCCAGGGGTGTTTCCTTGTACCATTTCCGTTTTGAGCTTGTCAATCTTTGCATCACAAAATTTGTTTAACATCCATGTAAATACCTTGCATTCACAGGAGTATCAGATTGCTGGAACTTATCAGTGAAATAGTTCATTTAGCGCAGATAATGCACACGCGGGGGTTATTTTTAAGCTGAGTAGTTAAAAGGAAAATGGCTGTCATGATTTAGAAATTTGCCCTACAATTATTATTATTATTTTTTTAAATAACATTGGGGACTTTGTAGTGGGTTTTTTTTGTAGTTGTTTTTTGTGTGTGTACTTAAAGAATACAAATGATTGTGAATTGTGTCAATTTGTACCCTTACAGAATTATTGCGATTTGTAAATTGTAGAAACAAACGCAACAAAATGGGCTAATAAAGACATTGGAAAATGTATGTGATTTATCGTATATTGAAGTGAAAATCATATTTAATTTATTTAATGTAAAATTGGAAGTGTTTTTTATTGTCTCTTATGTAATGGATAAAGTACATCCAGGCGGTTGTTATTGCCAAAAAAAGCTCAGCAGGTTTATCAGCAGCCCGATATGATGCGTCCTGCTTCTTACATGGCTACTTGCCACAAAATAAAAATAAAAATTAGACACAAATTAGGAAACTGAAGAAAAAATTGTTCCAAGACGTAATATATTATTAATTATTTAATTGAATTCAAAGCTAACAGAAATGTAAATGCCTGGATGGATAATACACTAACCTATGTATTATTCAGTCACAAGATGGCGCCAAACAGTTAAAAACAGTGGAGTGACAGACAAGCATGTGGATGTGAATATCTGTCTGTCTGTCTGTCTGTCTGTCTGTCTGTCTATCTATCTATCTATCTATCTATCTATCTATCTATCTATCTATCTCGAAGTACCCAGATTAGCCTGTGTTATTCATTTCAGCGGTTGTTATCTTGGAATAATATACATGGGAATGTTGTGACTGACCAATCAGAATCAAGTATTCCAGACTGCTGCGTAATAATGATGTTGTTATGTACCTTTCTATATTGATCTTGCTATTTTGAAATAGCCACAAGTTGCTAATTTAGCAACAATTAAATAATGACACGCATGTAAAACACATACTTATGTAAATATACATGTACTTACATTACTTCCATGTTTATAAAGCACACAAAAATGTTCTGGAGAAGTTATCTTGCAGCATTAGCAAGGAGTTATGAAGTGTGCATTTTGATGTAGTTTGTAGTGTTTAAGCTGCTACAGCAATTAGGAGAGAGATGCTTAAATTCAGTAACACTATCACACTCACACACATGGTTTCAAATAAATAGTATTGAGTATAAATATATTCTTTCGAATAAATGCAATGCTGGTGAATGACCTTGGCAATGCTGGTGAATGACCTTGATAATGCTGGTGAATGACCAGTACTGATGCTTCAATTCTGCATGAACCAAGGACTTCCATTCCCTGGGGTTTCCATCAAAATGCACCAAACACTCTTCAAAGCCAACATGAGTTTGAAAGTGAAAGTAAAATTGCATGCAAGTTTAAGGTGGTTTCTGTGCATTTTTGGATACACCTTTGAGCCGTCCAAAGGAATCGCAACTACCGCGGGTGTGAATAACCCCTGTTGGATCAAATAATTGCAAAAAGCTTTATAGTAAAACAGATCCACATGTGTCTTTCTCTGTACAGGAGGCCATTCAGTTGGACGGCGAGATCCTGTTCGCTCTGCTGAAGCGCGTGTCTCCTGTGGCCCATCGACATCTAAAGAAATACAAGATTGACCCGATCCTGTACATGACGGAGTGGTTCATGTGCGCCTTCTCCAGAACACTACCCTGGGCCTCTGTCCTGCGCGTGTGGGACATGTTCTTCTGTGAGGGTGAGACGATACTGAAGGCCTCTTAAATACCATGCGCACATTGTCCACTGATATCTCATCCCACCACAGAGAGAAAAACAGCTTACGGCTTGCTGGATTTGCACTTTGGTTTATGTGACATTTACTTAAATGGTGATGAATTTCTAGTGAGTGATGCCAAAGCATGTGTGTTAATGTTTAACGTGCTTGCTTGTGGATATCAAGATGTCCTACTTTATGATGGTGTTTCAGTTTTATTTTGTTTTTGTCACTTTTATTGTTGTTTTGTTTTGTTTGCTTTGTTTTGCCTGTTTTTGCTTAAAGGGGTGGTCCACTATGATATCAAATTTTAAACTTTAGTTGATGTGTAATGTAGCTGTGTGTACATAAACAACATCTTTGAATGTAACAATGTTGCAGTTCAATGCAAAGGGAGACATTGGATTTTACAGAGTTAGCTTAGCAAATCCTACAGCGAACGAATTTGGGGACTAAAAAAAACAAAAACATCCTGACTACAAGGGCTTCAGGTTATGTGCACACACCCTGCACAGCAAAGGGACGTGGCCAGAGGCACTGTAATGTTATAGCACAGAAGCTAAAATGCCGTCCAAACGCTGCTTTTCCACAGAGTTTCTTCTGTTTCTGTATCTGGGCTTCCAAAGGACACAACACAAAGACTGAAGTGATTATAGTTAGATTTTAATTATGTTCTACATAATAATAAAAAAAGATACAGCACTAGCATTTGACAAGAGACAGCTTCCAGAATCCCTCCCAGTTCAGTGCTAAATTCGGCTGAAAACTCCTCCAACCAATGAAGCTGTGAATTGTGAGCCACAACCTGTAAGTATTTTATTTGTTAAAATTGATCTACTACAGGCAGTTTCTAGCATTAATGGTATGTTGTAGTGAGGACGTAAAGAAGGATGTAAACAATGGGAAATGCTGTTTGGTATCGCTAACAATTTAGCTAAAAATTCACATTTATCAATCAAACCGCTGTAAACAGCCACAACCTTCACCAGGGCTGCAGTGTCCCTCTGTGCGGATGCTTTCCCTGCGTTCTACATCTCGAATAAAAAACTCACAAGAGATATGTGAACGTTTTATATTACTTACACGAGCTTATTCCTAATATATGTGAAAGACACTTGTCAGCTTTTAGTTTAAAGAGCAGGTGTGATGTTCAGCTGTGTGCTCTTCATTTTTTCTGTCTGATTCAGGCAGCTAACGGTGCTAACAGCTGCTCTGACTGACTGTCTATACAGCACAAAAACGTGTGCTTGTAGGGGTGTGACATGGAGCCAATCCGCGAATCACAGCATTATGTTAGCTGACCAATCAGAGCCTCTTGAGGTCAGAGAAACTAGGAAATATGACAGTCGTTTTCATGTTAGCTGAGTAGCTGTGTATAATTTAAGTAAGATATATGAACAAATAACATGATTTTCTGCAAATGAAGCACGAGCACACATTGCCTTGCATCTTATAAGCACAACTATGCCTTAAAAATACACTGTGGACCAGCCCTTTAATTGTTTGGCTTTTGTGTTTGTAGATTTTATGTTTGTTTGGGGTGTTTTTGTTCTTATGTGTTCTTTGTTTTTGTTGCTTTTTTATTGCTTTTATTGTTTATTTTTTTTTATTTTTTTTTAAGCAGTTTATTGTTTCAGATTTTTTTTCAGGTTTTTTCATGTTTTGTCTATTTTGTTCCTTTGTTGTTTTGCTCTCTCTTTTCTTGCTTTGTCTGTTAGTATTTTTTTTTGTTGTTGTTTTGATTGTTTTCTAATATCTTGTTTTGTTTCAATTTGTTTAAATTTTTTCTTTTGAATTTCTGTTTTGTTTTAATTGTTTGCTGGATTTTGTAGCCTCTTGATGTTTAATTTCTTTGCCTCCATTTGATTAATGCAAATGTGTTCATAGTGTAACATTTCTGTTAATTTGCACACACAAAGACACATGCAACAAACATAATTAGTACTGTGTAATAAAATATATAATGAAAAGCAAATAGTAACGAATTAAATTATTTCTTGCCATTAATTTTAATTGAGGCAATTTAAAATCGGATAAAATCAAATTCCTATAAATTCTAATTTAAATATTATTTAATTTAAACTTCATTAAGTTTAAGTTTAAATATTTTATTATTATGTTTGTTATATATTTAAAGTAGTTTTAAAGGCTTGAAAAAAAAAATCCAGCTCTAAACGTGTCTGCCCTACACTGATATAAAGTGCAAACATTTATAACCTGCACAAATACTTTTACATATTCAATGGACATGTTTGTGTGCGATGCAGGAGTGAAGATCATCTTCCGTGTGGGTTTGGTGTTGTTGAAGTGCATGCTGGGATCTCCAGAGAAACTGAAGGCCTGTCAGGGCCAGTATGAGACCATGGAGCTCCTCAGATCTATTGAGCCACGGTACATGCAGGAGGCATTTCTAGTACAAGAGGTAAAGCACACTTAGTGATTAAAAATAACCACATTATTTCCTGATGGATGACACTGGCTGAATAACAGTGTAGTTAGTATAATAGCTCTGCAACAGCTTGTTAATGCACACATTTCATAAACTTAGTGTTAAGTATTTATGATAGGCTGTGCAGTATGCAGACAGCAGTAGACAAGCAAATGTTGTGAATATTTTAAAATGTGAAGATTGCATGTTCTGCGTGTCCGAGTGGATGAGTAGTGCGGTTATATTCTAGATATTTGGCCTACTAGTGGCGTTTTTAGTTTCTGTTTTCAGAGCTGCTCTTTCAATCATCATATCATATATGTAAATAAACTCAGACTTTCACTACAAACTTCAGATTAACTTCAAGTTTTGACACAATGTGTCTACTGTAGTTTATCGAGGAATGTACTTAAAGGGATAGTTCACACAAAAAAGTTTATTTACTCACTTTCAAGTGGTTTCAAACCTTTATGAGTTTCTTTTTCTACACACAAAGAATTTATTTTAAAAATATTAGAAACCTGTAACCATTGACTTCCGTAGTAGGAAAAACAAATACTATGGAAATCAATGGTTACAGGTTTTCAGCTTTTTTAAACATCTACTTTTGTGTTCAGTGAGTAAATTATGACAGAATTTCTCTTTCAGTATCTCTCTTTAAATAATAATACAGTTATGAAATCAATGTATAAATGTAACATTTTGTGCCTTTATGCAAGTACCACTGTTTTTACTAATATATTTTCTTAAATAATCAATTCAGAAAAAACTATAAGTGGCTCAGATTACTCAAGATTTTAGAAAAAGTGATTCATTCATTCATTCATTCATCTTCTTGTCGGCTTAGTCCCTTTATTAATCCGGGGTCGCCACAGCGGAATCAACCGCCAACTTATCCAGCATATTTTTACACAGCGGATGCCCTTCCAGCCGCAACCCATCCCTGGGAAACATCCACACACACACACACACACACACACATTTACACTCATACACTATACGGACAATTTAGCTTACCCAATTCACCTATACCACATGTCTTTGGACTTGTGAGGGAAACCGGAGCACCCGGAGGAAACCCACACAACCACGGGGAGAACATGCAAACTCCACACAGAAATGCCAACTGACCCAGCCGGGGCTCGAACCAGCGACCTTCTTGCTGTGAGGCGAACGTGCTAACCACTAGGCCACCGTGGCCCCCGGAAAAGTGATCGAACTTAACTTAATTCAAGAGATTGAACTTGCTTTTTGATTATTAATATTGTATTAATTATGATTAGTAATAATTGTATGTGGCCATGATTATAGTGGTTAAGAGGTACATAGCGATTTTACTGTCTTAATTATGAACATGCTCCGTTTTAAAAACATTTTAAACTTATAAAAATCACAGTTTGAACAGATTTTTTAATACTATTTTCTTTGCAAAACAATGTTCAGTGGACATGTGGATACATGTTATTATAGAAACATGACGCCTGTCAAACCATTTTGTTGGGCAGGGAAAACCACACTCCTACATTGCATTATGGTGGGCCTCAAAATCACTAGGATTTGTGTCCTTATTTTAACGTCAGGAATTTTTTTAATAAGATACTTAATGTGTTTCCATCACTCCAGTGTGACTGTGGACACACTTAACCAGTGGTGCCCAAACTTTTTCGTATGAAGGGCCAAATATTATTGATAGCCGTGGGCCAAATGTAACTAGCAAACTATTTTACATTAAAGTTGTCATGGGTAATTTCCTACTTCATATTATTTTATCATAAGATAAAAATAGAAAAACTTTACTTTAAAAAGTTTAACTGCCCAAGTTAATACAATTCAAAGTTATTCCAATAAAAACAATCATATATATAAAACAGTGGAGTTCAATGCTGAATACACTGGTCAAGCAGAATCTGCCATTGACTTCATTCACTCACCAAAGTCTCTGCATTGTCCTTTATTCGTCGAATGCACATTTTAAACTAAATATGATTAAATTTATCATTTAAATTGAAACATTTAATTTCAGATAGCTTTTTTTGTAGCTTAACAATAAAATAAACAAATAAAAAGGTACATTCAATTTGAAATGACAATCTTTAAAGCATTCTCAGATGGGATGGTGGGCCAAATCAAAGGTTTCCATGGCCCTAGTTTGGCCATCTCTGCACTAAACCGACACACACTTCTGTCCAAACAGCTTACAAAAGTTGATTTTCATCATAGGTGCCCTGTTATTTGTACATGTTTAATCACTGTAGTTAACAAATGCAACTTTATCATAAAGTGTCATTGATTGATTGTTGTCATTAATCATAAAAAACTCCTCTTTCCTCCGCAATCCTCAGGTGATTGATTTACCTGTGTCCGAGCGAGACATTGAGAAGGAGCATCTCTCTCAGCTGCGCCGCTGGAAAGAGACCCACGGCGAGCTGCACTGTAAATCTCCACCCAGAATGCACGGCGCCAAAGCAATCATGGCCGCCGAGCCGCCCAGTCGAAAAGACCTCAAACAAAACCCCACCATCATAGTGGAGGCCACCGAGAGCCAGACAGAGACAGGGAAAAAAGCCAAGAAGAGTAAAACGGAGAAGAGAAAAGACACTCAGAACTCATTGCCACCCCTCAATCCATACCCGTTACCAACTGACAACCATCTATCGCCCAGCGAAACACAGCCGCTGCAGAAACACGGACCGCTGCAGGTGTCAAACCAGAGTCTCAGCAGCGCAGAGCAAGACACATATCTGTAAAACACCGCTCACACACTATCACAGATCTCACCTCTTTCTTGCAATTTTGATTTTTTTAAAAATCATAAGCTAAAAACAAAACGATTCTGAGGTACAAACTCACAATTACAAGAAATCAAGTCACAATTGAATATGAAAATGATATGTAAGATTTCAAGATAAACGGTTGAAATTGTCAAAAATTAAGTCAGAATTGCAAGAAAAAAACGTAAGATTTTGGAATTATATCTTACGATTCCAGTCCTGCCTTAGGATCTGCATCAAAGACACGACTGGCCCAAAATACATACACACACACCTTCATTAAGAAGAATATTAATGAAGCCGATGCTTTACAATCATGAGGATCTACGTGGTAAAACGTATAGAAATTGCTTTTCTGGTACAAGATTTGGGATCAAATCAAAATATGAGCATTTCTGCTCACCGGGCTGTGTTTACTTGATCAGAAATACAGTACAATCTGTAATATAGTGTCAAATTATTACCGCTTTAAAAAATGACTGAGTGCATTATTTTATTATTTTACTAGTCTTCAGCATCCTTCAGAAATCATTCTAATATACTGATCTGCTGCTCAGGATATATTTAGGATTATTCTCAGTGTTGGAAACTGTTGGCCTACCTCATTTTGTGTAAACGGTAATACAGAACAGTAAATACAGTAAACTTTTATTTAAACAAACTTTTAATGTTAATAATCAAGGACACTCAAGTGTGAAGATAAATGACACATTTATAATGTAAAAAATATTAATTAATGCTTTTATAGGAAATTTTCTTTTAATAATAATAATAATAATAATAATAATAATGATGACAATAATTCCTTACATTTACATACTGTAGCACTTTTCTGGACACTCATAGCACTTTTTTGGTTGAAGGGGGAATCTCCTCAACCACCACTAGTGTGCAGCATCCACTGCACACCAGCTGATTGGTGGATAGGAGACAGAGTAACAAAGCCTATTATTATATATGGGGATGGTTAGAAGTTTGGCTCGACCCCTACTCTTTTTCGAAAGACATCCTGGGATTTTTATTGACCACAGATAGTCAGGACCTCGGTTTAACGTCTCATCTGAAAGATGGCGCTCAGTGAGCCCCCATCAATAGACTGGGTCACCCACACAGACCACAGGTTGGAGACCCCCTGCTGGTTTCGCTAACACCACCAGCAGAATCCTAGCTTTCCCATGTGGTCTTCCATTCAGGTACTGACCAGGCACAGCTTGGCTTCAGTGGGTGGCCATGTGAGAGTTGCAGAGAGCTAGCTGCAAAGAATCCTAATAAGTATAATATCACTAACTACTAAACAGGCATGGCCCAGTATAAGATTCACGGTAAAAATATCACGGTATGACGGTAATGTGTTTACAGCTCTAAAATATATTCTTTTTAAATATCTGGGTAAAATACAAAACCTTTTCCCCCATGAATATTTTATTTTGAGAAACATTTAAAATATTTTAAAGCAGTAAGCGTGTCAGGCTGAATAATTCAAGTGAATCATTGATGACTTTTGATGCCTGCTGTCGTCATTTGATTCAAAAACACAGATGTCTTTACAATTTACACCAAACAAAACTAAAAAAAATTTTTTTTTTAAATAAAAAAAATAAAAAAATCTTACACATACCCTAGGAACGGTTTAGCAGAAAATTTTGGCGGTATGAAAACCTTGACTTTTCCATACTGCGGTATACCTAGAAAACGGTTATCGTCCCATGCTTAATACTAAACTATGAAGATTTAAAAATGTTTACAACATTGATAATTATTAAAGATTATTGTTAATAATTGATGACCGGTAATAATTTATCCTAACAGATCAGCAAATTAGCTTTTTTTATATTGATGTCAGGCTGAAAACTGGAGTAAAGCTGAACATTTTGCTTTGAGTCAAAGGGGAAAAAAAGAGAGTTTAATTTCAACCTCATTTAGTAAGAAAACCTGTTGAACATGTAAACGCTTTTACTCTATTTTAGTCAAATAAATGCAGCCTTGATGAGGGGAAAAAAAAACGTTTTGAAACTAAAAACTCCAAATGTTTGAGCGGTGTATAAGCATGTTTGGACCTATCATGAAGAAGGGTTTGTGAGCTGCGCTGGCTGCAGATATTCTCATAATGTTGATTCCTGCTATAGAGACTACAGAGGACATGTTATAGACGGATGCAAATACATTTCCTCCATCTTCCTCAGGAGACTACTTTGTACTTTCCTAAAACAGTGCAATCTTAAAAGCTGGAGTTTGGTTTTCTTCTTCAGTGGAACCAAAAAAGCTGAATTTCTGAACCTTCACACTGCACTTTTTCTATAGTGATGCTTCTGTCAAGCTCCAAAAAAAAAAGTACAATGTTTTGAAGCCTGTTTCTGGCAAAAAAAAAAAAGTAATGCAAGTTTTAAATCTCACAATTGCAAGTTTACATCTCAAAATAAGAACTTTTCTCCTTGGAGTTTCAAATTTAGATCCCAAAGTTGCAATATATAATAGTCTATATTAGTTATACGAGGGGAAATAGTCAGAATCATGAGATATAAACTCATTATTAATATTTATTAAGAGATTTAAATCACAATTCTGAGGAAAAAGTCTGAATTTGCAAGATGAAGCGAAAATTTATAGGAAAACGTAAGAATTTTGAGATTTTATTTCAGTGCTTAATTTTTTAATTTAGAATTCTGACTTGATTTTCAATTAGGAGGGGAAGAAAGTCACAATTGTGAGATGTAAAATGTAAGCAGGCTAGCACCAACTCGTACCCCCTCCTGTTTTGGCAAACTTGGGATTACATGAACAAGATCATTTAGAACTTGCAACTGACTTCTCCCTCCAAATGTTTTGATGCCAAATGTTTATGTGTAAGCTATACGGTTCAGAATTTTCTTCTTCTTTTTTTTGTTTATTTTTTATTCTGTGGAGGAAACTGGGTTCAACACACAAAGTCTGTTTAATGGTGTTTTAACACAAACGGGAGTAAATAATAATAAAAATGAAATGACTCTTCCTGTATGTACGCATCATAATCTATCGTAAGGACGAGCAGTAGAGTTTACATCTACTCAGTAGCGAATATATATTTGAAAGAGACAGTTCACCCAAGAATGAAAGCGTACTCCCATTTCATTCCCCTCACTGGAGTTTCTGTTTTTATATTGACTGAAGTACTATCAAAGTCTCCAACAGTCTTTAAATTATCTTCTGTGTTCAGCAGAAAGAGAACAGAAAGTCAAATAGGTGTAAAACAAACGAAGGGTGAGTAAATGATGCCAGAATCTTCATTTTTGGGCAAACTAGCTATACAAATTGAGTTGTAATGTATACTTACGACCACTAAGGGGCTCCTTTGAGCTATTTTTCAATATTTGTCAATTCTGAACTGCTTTCCAGAAAGAGCTCAGGCGCACTTTCACAACCACAAGCGTTCACTATCAACACAGACTTGAAAAACATTAATGAAAACATTAATTTTGTGAAATGAAACAGAGTTAGACAGTTAAACATTAAAATTCTCTGTGAAAGTCTATCAAAATCAATCACAACAATAACCTGTTTGAGAGAAACATCACGCAAGCCAAATAAAGGATCTCAAATCAGGTTTAAAACACACACACAGAGACTGTTTTACTGTGCATCTCTGTCTCGTGTATAAACGCGCTGTATAAATGTGTGGAGACCAAGAGGTTGTTTTGCACATCGCAATCTATGAAGGGATGTTGTAGGCCACAAAAGCTTTTGACCTTTTGTAGGCTGAAGAGGAAAAAAAAGTCTATTTTTTTTGAATATCTATGAATTTATTTTTCTCTGACGAACTGTAAATAGCATATACAAGACTATTTCAACACTATACAGGAGTGTTTATTTTTTCTATTCCTGCAATGGCTTCTTGTGTATTGAGCATTTCTGGCAGGATTTGTTTTAAATGTTCTGTTTTTCTTTTGGGAGGAATATTGATAATGGAGTGTTTTGTTCTGTTTTTTTACTGATATTTCACTATGAGGAACCACGAATATGTTCATCATATGCATGCAGGACACGATCCAGGTGTCATATTTATTGCGCTGTTTTAGAGCTGGTCAATGGGATATCACATGCATTGAGCATTTTTTTATAATTTGAGAATAAAAGCATATTGTAAATTTGATCGATCACATTTAAATGATTTAGAGTTTTTTTTTTAAGTTGCTTCACGTTTGATTTTGTGTCAAAACATTTTTTGAATTATTGCATCCTCCTGTACAGAATGCAAATGACATGTTGAGCGTAAATGCTAATTAATAGATTATATTTGCATATTATTTGACTAAGAATCACACATTTGATCTTGATATTATTCAATCAGGAAGTGCTGTAACAGAGTTTAGTGCCAAAACCATGCTGTAATTAAAGTCATGTTGTAATTTTAATATGAGAAACATATTTCTCATTTGAAAAAACTTATTTGAAGATTTCATGGATGTAAAAAATTGAAAGAAACCAGCAAGTTGTTTTACATTGTGTGTAACTATTGTCTATGTTACTATTGATCCTTTAATAATATAGACGCATTGTGGCAAAATGTGCAACTTAAGTTAGGAATTAATGTTATTTATTTATTTATTGCAGTCTTAATTTTTCTTCAAACTAAAATTGCTGTTCTACTATAGACTCAAAAATGCTGTTTGTTCAAACTACTTATTTTAAATGAGTTGGAACAACACAACTCTTTTTTTGTGGGACAACTTAATTTTTATGTTCAATCCACTTAAATTTGTAAAAATGATTAAGTTAACTTAATCTATTTGTGTTGGGACAGCATGAAGGAATTGTAAATATGTAAAATCTGTAAAAATAAATAAATAAATAAATAATTGCTAGTCCACAATTCCTTCATGTTGTCCCAACACAAATTGATTAAGTTAACTTAATCATTTTTACAAATTTAAATGGACTGAACATAAAACTATTAAGTTGTCCCAAAAAACCCTTAAGAATTATGTTGTTTCAGCTCGTTTTAAATAAGTAGTTTAAACAAGCAACAAAAGTCATTTTTTGAGTGTATGTGCAAATACTTCATATACAAATATCTTATAATCTGCACAAAATCTTAGTCATTTTACACTTTTTGTGATTTTTACCATTTAGATTGAAAAAAACACACTGAAAAAAATTACTTTTGCTTTTTGTTTAAACGATGCACATAAAATTAGTTGAAACAACTCAAATCTTTAGGGGTTTTGGGACAATGTAATAGTTTTAAGTTCAATCGAGTTAAATTTGTAAAAATGACTAAGTTAACTGAATGGACATGTGTTGGGACAACATGAAGGGATTAGCTCAGCATTTTTTTACAGTGCAGGGGTGGCACAGTGGGTAGCACGATTGCCTCACAGCAAGAAGGTTTCTGATTCAAGCCCTGGCTGGGTCAGTTGGCATTTCAGTGCGGAGTTTGTGTGGGTTTCCTCCGGTTGCTCGAGTTTCCCCCACAGTCCAAAGACATGCGGTATAGGTCAATTGAATAAGCTAGAATGGCCGTGTTTATGTGTGTGAATGAGTGTGTATGGATGTTTTCCAGTGTTAGGTTACGGCTGGAAGGGCATCCGCTGCGTAAAACATTCATTCATTTTCTTTTCAGCTTAGTTGCTTTATTAATCTGGGGTCACCACAGCGGAATGAATCGCCAACTTATCCAGCATATGTTTTACGCAGCGGACACCCTTCCAGCCACAACACAAAACTAGGAAACACCCATTCACACTCATTCACACGGCCATTCTAGCTTATTTAATTTACCTATACCACATGTCTTTGGACTGTGTGGGAAACTGGAGCACCCAGAGGAAACCCATGCAAACACACGGAGAAAATGCAAACTCCACACAAAAATGCCATCTGATACAGCCAGAGCTTGAACCAGCGACCTTCGGGCTACCTACTGTGCCACTGTGTGCCCCTGCGTAAAACATATGCTGGATAAGTTGGCGGTTCATTGCATTGTGGCGACCACTAATTATTAAAGGGATTAAGCCAAAAAGAAAATGAATGAATGAATGATGCAGCCAGTCAGAGATTTATTTGAGATTTTCATCTTATTCATGTTCAAATGACGAGGTTTACTTAGGTATTTTAGTAGAGATTCAGTGTCAAAACAATGCTGTAACAAAGCCATTTCACTTTATTATTTGGAACAAATAAGCATGTTCTGCATTTTATTAATCGTGTATTATTTTATTGATGCTGGCGTTCAAAAATTTACATTTTATAGTCTTTGAAAATAACTGACGAGTTGCATTACATCCCCGTTTGGTGGAATTTACATTTAGAATTCATTTTAAAATGACATGCAAAAATCAGTTATTTTAAGATTCATTTTCCTGCAGTCATTCAGATGATTAAATCCTGCTATCTGAAGGTGAAGTGTTTAATAAATGTGACGCTCTCGGTTTGTCTTTTGCACGGTGATCATGTAGTCCGGCAGGGTCTGCTTGAATGAGGGATGAGGAGAGGTGAAAGAGGCTTCTGTGTGTATGTGTGGACGGGACACCTGTCGTCTCTGAGATTTGCATGTGAAAGGTGCTGGCGTTCACCCGTCTCCTCATCTGCTCATCACTGCCCAGCGTTTCCCAAAACCCCTCCTGCCAGCGGATGTGCCTGAGATCAACCCTGACACACTGACAAACACATTAGTCAGACCTATAGAACCGCAGACTCAATGCTGTTTTAATTCACTTCTTTTTAAGCCATTTCTGTCATCGTCTTAATGATACTTATTATTTCAGTTGAACAATTGCAGGTTGTTCTGCTGTGTGATATAACTGAGAGCCTTTCACATCATGTGGGATGTTGAAAATTGAAACAAATATTGGCAAAGAAATTTTAACAATTAATTTGTAACCACAGTATATTTATTTTCATGTTACTAGTACCTATTTTTAGATGCATACATCTATATATGACACATAAGCACACTTAAAATTAAAAAAATAAACAAAAAATACTGCAAGTTGTTACATTTAAATGAATCATGGTTTTTCAACTTAATTGAGTGCAGTTTAGTTCAGTAAGATAAAAAAATTAACATTTGGTTTATAACTTGAAGGGGTTATTCATAAGAATTTTATGTATGCTTATGTCATTTTAAAGGTTCAGGACACCCTACTAATTATTTTTATTTTAACAGATTTGTGTGTTGAGCATCAGTTAAGACACGGTTAGATTTGTGTGTGAAGCATCAGTTAAGACACGGTTAGCTCCTGTCAGCTTTAATTATGAGGAAACTGGATAATTTGGAGTTTTTGTCAGCTAATTTCGTCTTCTGGGTTTAAAATAATGTTTGGGGCGGGATCAAAATCGTTGATGTAGCGCGCATCTGCTAGTGGAGTGATGACGCGTTGGTTTCTCATTGTTATTCATAGCAAAGTTCTTATCCTATGAGAAGACCCTGCTTCTTAGTTATTTATGAGAGCATATGCTTTCCTAAAGCAAGGCAGACCTGCCAAGCTTTGACTAGGCATGGGACGATAACCATTTTCAATACCGCGGTTTGGAAAAGTCAAGGTTTTAAAACCATCAAAATGTTCTGCTATACCGTTCCTAAGGCATGTATAAGATTTTTTATTTGTTTGTTTTTTGTTTGTTTTGTTTTTTAAGGACAACAGTATTTCTAGCAGAAAACATAACCAAAGATGCCACTTTAATTTGTAAAGAAATCTGGGTTTTTGAAACTATCGAAGACAGCAGAAGTGAATGAATCATTTGAATTATTTAGCCTGACGTGTTTACTGCTCCATACTATTTGAAATGTGTACTATTTTGTGTTTAAAATTGTTTGATTCTATCAGGCCCATTACAGCAAAGCTATTGGTTTGCAGCAAGCATTTTGTCTTTTGAGTTTGTTACCATTGGGACACATGGCCTTTATCCATGCTGCTGTGTTCGCCTATTTTTAAAATTCTCCAGATTACTGGCAGATTACTGCACTGCTATACTGTTTCTGCATTCAGACCCGGGGATTGAGGCAGAGAGAAATCCTCCCCATTTATAGTGTTTATAACATGATTATCTTTCTGATGATGTAACAAATTGTAGTGATGTGTAAATGAAATTACAAATAACAAATATAGCAGGGGATTTAATTACTTATTGTTTATGTTTTTGCATTTTAACTTTGTAAACCTTAAAATCATGGATCTCCTTATGATTTGTGTGTCATTTTGTGAACCAACAGACAACAGCTGTTCGCTCCCCTCTTTTCTCTTTTTCCCCTGCCTCGCTGGCCACTCCTCCCTCTGATCATGCCCATTACGAAGCATTTTTTGAAAAAAATCTGAGGTAGACGTAAACAGAAAGAGGGGGGTTTCATGGCAAAAGTGGTGTTGTTTGAGATGTCTTTGTTATGACAACTTGACCTTACCAAGACAACATATCTTGGCCTCATGAAAATCATCTTTATGACATAATTGTGTCAAGAATATTTTTGACCACTATTTTTCAGTGGAACAAAATGGATTTCATATTAAAATTTCCAAGTAAAGGTGTCAATACTGTGTCAAATAATTTTATTACAGAGTAATTAATAATTACATTTTAATGACAAATTCATTAAAGAAAAACATCAATTACGCTGATACAAAATTCATAAAACAATTATAACAGCCTCATGACAATCATGTTTATGACAGATTTATGACAAGTTGTGTTGTCTTGAAAATGTCAAGTTGTCACAACAAAGACATCTCAAACAACATCACCTTTGCATTTATAATGACATAACTGAGCTGATGACATTTATTGACAGTTGTCATAATAATGCATAAAATTTCATTCATATTCATGGGTCCCCCTTGAAGTAAAGTGTTATTACTACAGTATGCTGTAGTAGCATTCATAAAAAAAGAGCTGTAAATACTTTAAAATATACAGTATAATAGTTTACTAGTATGGTTCAAAAATACAAAAAAATACTATACGGGCATTTCCAGACTAACTTGAAAACACATTTGATTGGTTGGTTTTGCTTGTAAACACGCACAGTCAACAGTGTTCAAACCAATGAGCGAATGTGGACATTATGGGATGCTCTGTGAGAAAGTGCACCAAAAACAACATTTTTACACATCTCTGCATTACCAAAACACACAGATTAAACCAATGGAAACCGCAGTTACAATCCAAATCCTCTTTATTTGTTTGCTTTCCTGCTTACTCATAAGCTGCATAACATGGGTTAGTTCATCCATCAGTACCGAGTGAATCATAAAAACTATAAAACACACGACATCCCCCTAATGTTAGTGTTTGTCTCCTGTTCAGTTACATTTTGACAGAACCAAAAAATGATGTTAGAGGAACGTTAGAATAATGTTAGTATAACGTTCTACAAACCAAAAACTAACATTCTACTTCTGTCAGAAAGAAAACTTTAAAAATAATGGCACCTAGTGTTGCTAGAAAGTTCTGGGAACCAAAATGCTTTTGTCTAAACAAAATCTAAAAAGTGGTCACAAGACTTTATTCATATTTATTTCCGTATAACTGTCTGGTTTAGCTCAGCTACCAAATCTGGACTTCGAAGACTACGTCAAATAGTTCGGACTGCTGAGCGAATCATTGGTACAACCCTCCCTACTCTCCAAGAACTGTACTTATTCAGAGCGGGCAGAAGGGCTGCCAAAATCACTCTGGACCCCTCGCACCCAGCACACTGCCTCTTTGAACTGCTACCTTCTGGCCGACGCTACAGAGCACTGCGAACCAGAACAGCCCGACACAGGAACAGTTTCTTCCCCCAGGCAATCCATCTCATGAACACTTGATGATAATAATCGTGGAACCAACATCACTATTTGCAATACACTTTTTACACACACATACACTTATTTAACAACACACTTTACATGCCAGTTTGCACATAACAGCTGCACATATAACGTTGTATATAGTAATATGCCTGTACATACACCTGTCCATTTGTATATTTGCATTTAAGACTTCTATTTAAAATCTGTTTTTTGTCCTGTCTCTGTGATTCTATTGCACTGTAGAAGCTCTGTCACAAAAACAAATGAACATACATGGCATTAAAGCTCTTTCTGATCTGATTCTGATCTGATTCAGTGGTGCACAGATTTGCTCTCTACTCCTGAGATGTGAATAAATGATTTCATTTGCACTTAAATCTTTGCACTTTAGACTGAACATAGAAGTCCACATTGATTAGTCTCATCTGAGATGGCATAATGAGCTACAAGAGCTTCACAAGCTACACACATTAAATACATGTGGACATTCTTTAGGAAATCAACCTGAAGACTTGAGCAGGGCAAGGAAAGCTCATAAAGCGTCCAGAAGGAAAAGCTGTGATTATTTATGAGTACTTGAGACAGAAATCCCCTCTCCTGCATGAGGTGGAGCGGATGTCGGATTGTTTGGAACAACTGTGTGACTTTCCCATATCTTCCTCCTTTTGTACTCTTTTCTTTTCCATTTTTCGTGTTCCTCTTTTCTCCTCTGCTCAGTCAATGAAGCTCATTTCCTGTGAGTCCATACTGTCATTGTATTTGTTGCTTTACTAAAAATGACAATTTTGTAATGGACTTATCCTGTAGAAAGCATAACGTTGGATACGGTTGACAAACATTGCCATTAAAACCCGTAATACCCCACTGTGAAATAAGCGTATAGCTGTAGTTTGGGTAGTAGTACCTGCAAGCAGACCGAAGTACTGAGTTCATTTTTTTTAAAGTAGAGTAAATATGTGTATTTCAGTTGATCTCACTGAAGACACTCTCATGGGCATCTGAAGGATGAACTAGAACAATCCTCAAAATCATTTCGTCCCCTTTCCCTTTAATTCCACTGTTTTCGCGTGGATAATACGGGACAGATCTGGCAACTGTAATGCTTGATTTTCCCTGAACAATATTGGCCTGTCCCTGCGGAGAGATGACCAAAATGAAACATTCAGGGTGATAAATTTGGTCCTCACGTTATGAGAATCCGCAGCACAGTGTTTGTGCTACAGCATTTACTGTCTAGCTCAGTGGTTCTCAAACTGTGGTGCGCGTACCACTAGTGCTACACAAGCTTCCTTCTAATGGTACACGGAGGAATCAATGAACAATTAAAGTAAAAAAATAAATAAATCTGTAAATTTATTTTAATAGGCTAAACCTTTTATTTAAGTGGCTGACAAATAAATATTCCTAATTAGAAGAATTAATCTGCCTTGTTTTTGAACTGTGCAGTGCTTAATTTATGCTTAATTAGGCCTACTACACTACTGTACTTCAATACCGGTTATTATGGTGGTACTTGGAGAAACAATTTTTTTCTGAGGTGGTACTTGGTGAAAAAAGCTTGAGAACCACTGGTCTAGCTAATAGAAATGCATCGTGCCATGGCGATCAATGCAATAATGCTTACATAATCAACATATTTCAAACTCTATAGGGAAAGGAGGCCACCTTGGCATGCCAATAAAGTGTATAAAGATGACGGTCCATGTTCTCCTCCATTACCTCTGCCTTATCTTGATTAGTATGAATTAATTTCAAAATTGCTAAAAGTGCGATTCATCTTATTCTTCTATGCTAATCTCCATCACAGCAACTCAAGGCACGCACACTGCACATTTATTAGTGTTAAATTTCTAGTGTGGCTGTAATTCAGTGTAAAGTGTTGAAATTCTAGAGTTAGATAAAGATAAATTTATGCAGCAATAACCCTAGAGGATTTTACCAGACACCATGTTCTTCTGCCACAAGGAGCAATGAGAAGCAGCAACCGCTGAGTAAAAGTACTTCAAATGTTTGTATATTGACATTCATTCATTTATTTATTTATTTTCTTTTCGGCTTAGTCCTTTTATTAATCTGGGGTTGCCACGGCGGAACGAACTACAAACTTATCCAGCATATGTTTTACGCAGCAGATGCCCTTCCAGCTGCAACCCATCTCTGGGAAACATCCATACACACTCATTCACACACATACACTACAGACAATTTAGCCTACCCAATTCACCTATACCACATGTCTTTGGACTTGCTGTGAGGTAAACATGCTACCTACTACCCCACCGTGGCCCTTGTATATAGACATTTGACATCCGAATCGTGTATATATATAT
>CAIGQQ010038783.1:4566963-4590040 GCA_903798035.1 Danio albolineatus | reverse complement strand
TTATGCTAGTTTATTATAGTATATATGTTAGTTTTAAATATCTCACAAAAAGCATCGTTTTTCATCTTTATTTTGTTATGTAGTAACTATGCTACATTAAAACTAAAGAAAATAAAGCCTCTTAAAACTGTTCATGTTGGTTAAAATACAAGAAATTATGGTTTGTGACTGTTTTAAATTGTTTTCCTTAAACATTAAAGGAAGTTAATAAAGTGTTGCTGATATTAAACAAGATATAATTTTATTTCTGTGCAGTGTTGAAAATTTGACATGAGAGTGTTAAAACAACACTGAGTGGTGTTCAGATTATCTATTGTGGTGTTAATATTTTACACTAGGAGTTTACTAATTAAAACTCTGAGTGTTGATAATGTTAACTCTTTCAAAAGTGTTTTTATAGTGATTCCCATATAAACTCGGAGGGAGTGTTAATTTTAACTCTAAGGTTGTTAAATCTAGTATCTAAAATTTGCAGTGTAGATGTGGTCGAAATGATCTGCTAAAGTTCAAACTGAGCATCAGAATGAGAAAGAAAAGTGATTCAAGTGACTTTGAGAGTGATTGTTGATGTTAGACAAGCTGATCTGAATCTACAACCATCTCTAAAAACTCTAAAAAATAAAAATAAAAAACAAGAGAGAGAAACTAACCCACCAATCTATCCAGTAAGTGCTGCTGCTTATTATAGAAATAAAGCAGATTTGATGTCGCAAATCAACTGATGCTAATAGTGATGATTCTTTCAGACCAATCTATGATCAGCAGTGTCTACATTTGGTAACATTAAGGTCTGCATGGATTCTCACCCCCGGTGGTGCTAAAAAAAATACCAGGTGCTAGGTACAGAAGTGGAAAAGACCCCAAAAGTGAGCCTTACAGAATGAACCCTGCAGTGAAAAGCACATTTAGTACCAAATGAGCATCCTTTAAACATCACAACCGTAACCTAACCCTACGCTTAAACATAACCCCAACCTAACCCTAAGCTTAAACCTAACCCTATCCTAGCCTAAACCCTAATTTAACCTTTCAGCTGAATATCACAATATCACAAAGCTCAAATCATTTGAAACTGTTTTCTTTGACATGCCAGTGAGTACAGCTAAATTCATATGCCCTCCGCAGTCACCAGATCAAATAGGCTATATCTGTCATTTTGGTAGAATCTACACTGACGCTATTTAAAATGAGAAGTATTTTCCAAGTAAAAAAAGACAGCTCTCATAAACGCAATGATGATACATGAAGATTAAAAATGCTAAAAACATGTTTTTGTGTGACAAGCTCCACTTGACTCTTTGAGATGATCTGTCAATGACTGTACACTATAGCTGGGTTTTCATCACCCTGTGTTATTTTAAAGTCTTGAATAAGAAATGAGTGACTGAAAAACATTTAATGCTTGCTTAAAGTGGCTTTGGACTTAACGCAAATAATGGGAGATGGAAGCGTTTTTGCCAAATACACTCTGATGTGGTGAACATAACACCCGTGTGATTCCATTATGTTGGTTAAAAGGCAACCAATACTACTGTCAACCGCTGTCAAAAAAAATCGAAATTCGAAATTGTTGTTATTTTTCTTTTTTGCAAAATTAAAAATAATAATAAATAAATAAAAATAAATAAATATAAAAATAAACTTCATGTGCTCTCAGAAATAAAGGTACAAAAGCTGTCACTGACGTGGTCCCTTTTCAAAAGGTACACTTTTGTACTTTACAGCTGCATATTAGTACCTTTAGGGTACACTTTTGTGCGTTCAAGGCTCACTTTTGAACCTTTGTGCACTTTGAGGTACAGATTTGTATATATATAAAGATATATTTTTAGGTATTATATGTACCTTTAAACACTTTTAGGAACAAAAATAACCTTTTGAAAAGCTACCGCCACAGAGATAGATTTTATACTTTTATTTCAAAGACTGTAAGGATGGAAACCCGACTACTGTCACACTAGACTTCTAAACAACTCCTGCAGAGTTCAGCTTCACCCTGGACATACCTGCCTGCAATGATCCAGTGACGTTTAAGACCCTGTTGACCTTTTTCAGGTGTGATTGATCAGTTAAAGCTGGACTCTGCAGGACTCTGGTTCTCAAGTTAAGGAACCAATCTAAAACAACAAACTACTTTAGAAATATCTATTATCCTTTCGGAATGCCATTGTAAGCGTTGTTGATTTTTCAATACTTTTGCAAATAATTTGATATTTTTGAAATGTATTACAAATACATTGTACAATAGTATTTAATCATTTTAATATATCATGATATTAACGCATCACGTACAACTTTTACATTTGATTATACTGTGAGTAATTCAGCAAGCATTAAATTGATGTTAAATTTAATTTCAGTTCAATTCATCTTTATTTCTATAGAGCTTTTACCGTGTAGATTGTGTCAAAGCAGCTTAACATAGAAGATTATAGTAAATTGAAACTGTGTCAGTCCAGTTTTCAGAGTTTAAGTTCAGTTTAGCTCAGTTCAGTGTGGTTTAATTTTCACTGCTGAAAGTCTACACACAAGAGCAAATCCATCAATGCGCAGTTCCACAAGTCTGGAACCATGCAAGCCAGTGGCGATAGCGGCGAGGAACAAACTTCACTAAATTGAAGAAAGTGAGGGGAAAAAACCTCAAGAGAAACCAGGCTCAGTTGGGCACGACCATTTCTCCTCTGGCCAAACTTCTTGTGCAGAGCTGCGTTTTTTTATGTTAAACTTACATAACATCTCTATCTGCTTGTTAAGTCTGAAGTCAGGCAAAGCAGTTTCCAGGTCCAAGCGTTCTATCAAACTGTATGGGGAGGCTCAACAAATGGTACTAATAATCGTTTACAAAGCGAAAATCATAATCGCAATACATCTACATATATATTGAGGATGTCAAAATTAATTGTTTCTTCGGTGCAACGCGGTGCAGACAGACGATTCGGTATCAGTTCTGTAATAATCATAACAGGTTATTATGTACTGACGTCATTAATCTCCTATGTGCTATTTTGCGATAGCTTACTATTACAAAGGAGGAGACAGTGAGTAATTAAAACACTCCAACTTCTGAAAAACAGAGAAACTCTGCACAATTCAATGCATGTGGGTTTTGAGCGTTCGATCCAATCACAGCCCTTTTTTTCAGCGCGTGACTAAGCATAGGGGTGTAAGAAATCGCTAGACAATGCTCAGAAAGCGAGCAGGATATTTACATTTGTTTATTTGCTATAAATGCTCCTGTTGTTTTGTGCATGTACTTGAGTTTAAAGTACAATTCACATATCTGACTGTTTGTAATAAAGGACAAAATTGTATTAAAGATAATGTATAAATATAAATATATTTATACATTTTAAGACAAAAATTGTTGTGCTGTCAAGTAAAATCTAAAATTGTATATGAACAAGCATCATCAATGCACCATGATATCGAATTTACCCGAATCTATAGCATGATAATCATAACCTGAACCAAACCATGAGACCAGTTTAGGTATATATATAAAACCATGCCTACACAGCAAAAAAAAAATAAAAAATCAGTGTACATTTAACTCAATTTGAGTTTAACGTAACACTCCTTGGGTGTACATATGACTCCCTTCAATTTGCAGTTAAAATAACACTTAAGTGTTCTTTTAACACAACAAGAGTTAATTCTTACAGCGAACTGGAGTGTGTGTTACCCTTCAAAGTGTTAATATATTACCTTTTGAGTTTTAATTCATTAAATGTTCATTAATCTTTTCAGAAATAATTTAAATACATTCACCTCTTTGCATTTTAAAAAGCAACATGTTTCAAGTTTAAGTAAAACATACTGGTTTGATCAGTGTTTGTCCGAAAGGACCGGTTCGAGTAAAAAAACTGGACCTCCCATCACTTGTGGGAAATACACTGCATATTGGGTTAAAAGTTTAACACCGAAAAAAAAACTCTTAAATATACACTCTTTCACACTCTTGGATTAAAACGTACTCTGGATTTAACACTGAACAACATAAAAAAACACTATATTTAACACTGGAATTTTTGCTGTGTAAGATCAGGTGAGCAGTAAGTTTTTATTGTTTTAAGTTTAAATTGTTTCGATAAATTGTTATAATATTGGTATCTGTGATGCGGCTAGTCTTGCGACTGTTGTGCACACCATGATTTTAAAAAAAATCCACTTTAATGATATGACTAAAAAGTGGTCTTGAACAAATATTTTAGCAGCATTTAGTAGCAGCTTGGACCTGGAAACAGTATTCCATAGTCACGACTTAACAAGCGGATGTTCTAGAAATGCTGTTCTTTTGAACATTCTATTGACCAAAGACTTTAAAACTGTACCACGGTATACACAAAAATATTAAGCTTTCAAATTCAAAAATTATAATAACAATACATTTTTCCTGAGCAGCCAATCTAGACTACAAAATTTTCTGAACAGTCATCTGGCACTATTGCTTTTCATAATAGTTTAAATTTAGTTTAATGGTCTGTAATATTTAATAGTGTGTTGAGTGCCACAGATTCCCCTATAAACACACATTTGAACAAACATTGAATCTTTCTAGAAACTAAAACAAACAAGCTTTCTTTCCCTCAATTTCTGTGCTTATAAAGCCATAAACACATCAACTGTATAATCCATTTAACAGACCAGTCTATTCATATCTCTCCTTTGCCTCTATTCTTCTGCGTTTGTGTGTTATCACTGTGTTTGTTAGTCCAGATGATAGTCGTTGGCATCGACTCATCCAGTAGTTTGTGTGGCTCAGGATGTTGGCTCTGTCAGGTCGGGGTCAGGGGTCAGACAGATGCTTTTACTGTGGACGGAGGGCAGGAAGAGGAATTCGGCTGTTTACCCGTGGTACAGGATGAGTCAGAGATCAACAACCCTGTAGAGTCGACCTCGCCGATCGCTCTGTTTATTGTTTACAGACGCATGTGCACGTCTTTGGGTGCGTGCCTGCAAACTTTATCATTCCAAATTGTCCAAATAATGCAATAGTTTAGTCTCCACGGTGGATTGTGCCAAATTTGATTAGTGTCAATAGAGAAACTATTTCTGGCCTGTTGTTTGACCTGAGTGCTCTTCGCCACTGCTGCTTGTTTAATTGAATTGGTTGAGGTTAGAATAAGAGGAAAGAGGGTTGTAAACATACTGTGAAATTTAAATAAATTTAGTGACATCTAGCATGCTGTCTGTTCACTGCAAGTATATTTTAAGCTTGTGGTGACTGCGGACTTGCCAAGCATACTTTATATGGGTCATTAAATGTTTCAAGCGCTTTATTCATTCATTCCTTCGTTCATTCCTTCAGCTCAGTCCCTTTACTTATCAGGCGATGCCACAGCGTAATGAACCGCCAACTAATCCAGGATATGTTTTACACAGTAGATGCCTTTCCAGCCACAACTCAGCAATGAGAAACAACCATACACTCTCATTCACACACATACACTAGGGCCAATTTAGCTTATGCAATTCACCTATAGCACATGTCTTTGGACTGTGGGGGAAACCACAAGAGCACCAGGAGTAAACCCAAGTAAACATTGGGAGAACATGCAAACTCCACACAGAAATACCAACTGAACAAACCAGTGACCTTCTTGCTGTGAGCTGCCAGTGCTAACCATTGAGTCGCCGTGCCACCCCACTTTATTATTTATATACTTAATGGGCTATAAGGACAGCTAATGTTTTTCAGCTAATGATGAACTGTCAGTGGAAGGTTTATGTGATTATTTTCCATTTCATACTGTTCCTTACAGCATCGATGTTGGAATGTAACTCAAATATAATCAGTTAAATAGACTTAAGCATCCATTTTGGTTGTTTAAGTGCAAAAAGAGAGGGAAGACTGTTTACTCGCAGGCGCCATCATTAGCTGCAGACTAGCGCAGAAGTTCTATTGAAAATACTGGGGTAAAATTAGTTTACAAGACATGGCGCGGAAAAAAATAATTTAATGCAGTGCTTCTTGTTTGGTCTGATACCTACTTTATATTGTATCTCAGCCAGGGTGTGAAGATCTTAAATAAAGAAACCAGATCTTAAATGCAGCGATTTTATATGGGATGACAATTAACCGGAAGCCCTGGGGCTGGCTGACTAAAATTAAAAGTCCGTGTGCATATAGCCCATTGTAGTGAATATATATCTAGTGAATAATATATATAGTCAAATTAGACCTTAAATGCATTGTTGGGTTTTTAGTTAGCTGGACCTGTTTATCTGCACGAGTGGATCTGTAATTGCATAAACAGCATAAAAATCCTCTGATCCATTAAAACAATTAGACAATACCGTACTGTTACAAATACAAGACAATTGACACTTTTGTGGGGTACATTTTGCATAGATGACTTTTGAAGACCAACTTTTTTTTTATTTGAAAATGATTTAGTTTAAAAATATTTAACATGGTCTACCAATGTAACCTGCAGCTGAATTATAGGAATTCCTACCTAAACTATATTTGTAACCACAAAATATTCCAAATGCATCATAAAACCCACTTAGAAGACCTCCGCTTCATAACTGAAAGTCAATGAACGTACAAACAATGCAATGTCACATGTTTAAGTAGTAATTTTGCACAGCGATCTCAACAAGCCAACACAAACTTCAAGGTATTTCAAAAACAACAATTAAATATGCTCAAGATGCTGGAAACAGTACATAATCATATTTTAAGCCAGTTTTTTATATTATTTAGAGTGCCAAAACAAACATAGACCAATTGAATTAGGCAATCAAAGCCAGGGGAACTTGTTTACTTGTTTTTGGTGCCACCTATTTTTGCAGATGTACGGTTTTACCGATGTAATAGTCTAGAGCTCGAATATAAAATGACATCATTTATTTATAGGGGTTTACCTCGGTTTTGGGGTCACTATAGTAGTACGGCATAACAGGAATAAGTAACAAATCTCCAGTGCTTTTACTGTTTATTTTGGACAGGCAGAAGTGTTGTGGTAAAGTACAAAATTAATAGAATGATGAAAAATATAACTTTATAACTAGTCGTATTAAACTTTTAAAGGTTAAGCCCAACCCTCTCCTAACAACAGAAAAACTGTCATTCTTAATTGAAATCTCTTTTAATGAAAATGCTAGCACTGACTGGAGGTCCATTCATAACAGCGGGTGCAGCGGACAACAACTGGTCAATCTTGTGCGTAGAGAAAATGACTAATGTAATTCGATGTGTAATGCAGCAAATCGCACGCGAGTGCCGCTCATTACTGTCAGTTACACAGCAGTTGACCAATCAGAAGAACTTGGAGGCGGGGCACAAGTTGATGGCGAGCTTCTGCGTACCAAGTTGGCTTGATAACAGCAACATGGTGGACCTATTTCTGGGTAAAGTCTAGATCCAGCTGCAGATACGCACATCAATATAGCATCATTTTTGTGACACTGTATAACAATAATTATTATTTTTACAGTACTGTGAAGGTTGGGTTTAGGGTTGGAGTAAGGGTAGATGTTAAAAAATACTATTTATTGGGTAATTTAATAAATAACAATCAATACGCTGTACAACTACTGTTTTACATTACTGTGACAGTTGGGTTGAGGTAGATGTTAATTAAATAAAATTAATGGGAAATTTATAATAAGTAATATAAATAATTCAAGTTAACTTCCGGTCACAACCGTATCTGATTTAGCAACAACCCTATTTCTGAACCCTCAATCTCGTGCTTTCAGATGCAAAGATGCATTTGTTAATGGCTGCTAAATTGTTGGACTACTAGGGTATTTTCTGCTTAACTCCAGTGACTGGACTGGAATCTCAACACTGACTGTATTCATCATGTGAGAGCATGAATTGTATTATGACCACCATACGGAATAAAATATTTTATAATAAATTAATACAATGGAGTATGTTTTGTTAACATTTAAAACATGGAAGCATTTAATCTGAGCAGATGATTTTGCTATCACTATGAAAGATAGTCTTCAAAATTTATGTTTTGATGCAGACAGCTTATTTACAAGATCCACCATCACACTCTCAGAAATTAAGGTACAAGAGCTGTCACTGGGGCAGTACGTTTTCAAAAGATACATATTTGTACCTGAAGGGTCCATAATGGTGCCTCAAAGGTACTTTATAGGTGCATTTGGGCACTAATATGTACCTTTGAGGTACCACTGTGGACCGTTTGGGTACAAATATGTATCTTTTGGAAAGGTACTGCCCCAGTGACAGCTCCTGTACCTTTATTTCTGAGAGCGCACAGTGACATTTATATTTGATTGACAGTAATCCTTTTCAAAAATCATTCAAGCCACACTCTAATAATATTGGTTATTATGAGATCAGGCCATCATTGTGTAACAGATACAGAGGAATAAAGGAGGCTGACATTTATTAAGTCATCAGATATTCAGTTATTGTAGCGTATAAATATTCATCCATTCATTAGTGACCATCAAGTTTTTACAAAATAGATAGATTAAATTAGCAGTTTCTAGGTGAATATCTGCTGTTTTGCTTTTACAGGTCATGGAGTGGGACTTTTCCCAGCCGTTTGAGCGTGTTAAAGGAGTGTGTTTAGTGTTTATTTGAGGAATGTTTTTTCTCTGTCTTAATCTCTATTTGATCTGGACGCTCTTCCTGCCATTGTTGCTTCATGTCCCCACCGTCTCCTATCTTCCCGTCCCTGAAACCCTCTCCTTGCTGAGGAAACATGGATGCAGATACAGGATACACACACTCATTAGGGCTGATTGGGGTGATTTTAACTGGGTAAGTGGGTAAAAGCTCAAACACACAGACATGCAAACACTGACGATGATATGAGAAAAGAAGACGCAGGGATTGATAACAGTTTCCTTTAAGAAGTGTGTCTGGATAGTCTGAATGTCTGTCTTCCCACCGTTTTAGACTTTAATGGAAGGAACTACAGCAGAAAATGGAGGCCCTGCACTTTAAAACGCAATTAGATGACTTAAAAATTAAGTAAACCTAACCACCTTTAAATTATTTAAGCAAATAAACATTAAGTATAGCTATAAAAATTAAGTCAGCTTAACAGTTCCAAGTTACAATAGGTTTACTCTTATTTTTTTTAAGCAAAGTCAACTTGTTGCTTTTAAGGCAACAGGTTTCCTCACTTTTTAAAGTAACTAATGTGTTTTGAGATTTGGGGTTATTTTGGGTTTCATAATGCGTGTCAATGAAAACAAATACCAAAATAGTCATTTAATAAAAAATAAGTCATTTAGATCGCACTTTACAGTATCTATTCACCTCTGTAGAAAAGGTGTATGTTATTATCTACTATTATTTCTCAAAATGTTCACTTTACTTCAGTCAGAAATCTTTACTTCAGCACTATACATTGAACCTCATCGTTGATGTTTGAATCAAATATTGGTCACAAGAACTAATGATACTGATAATTGCAAATTAACTTCAGATTTTTGTGAAATAAACTGAAAACTGTGAGACTATTAGTCAGAATTGTGATATATAAACCCAGACTTGAATGTGAAAAAGTTATAATCCCAAATTTGTGGCAGGGAAAGGGTCAGAATTGTCAAATATGAATTCACAATAGTGGAAAAAGTTAGAATTGTGAGATATTAACTCACAATTGAGAAAAAAAAAATCAGAAGAGTGAGATATGAACTCTTATATTTTTAACTATATTATATTTTTATATTGGGCGCCACGGTGGCCGAGTGGTTAGCACGTTCGCCTCACAGCAAGAAGGTCGCTGGTTCGATCCCCGGCTGGGCCAGTTGGCATTTCTGTGTGGAGTTTGCATGTTCTCCCCGTGGTTGCGTGGGTTTCCTCCGGGTGCTCCGGTTTCCCCCACAGTCCAAAGACATGCGGTACAGGTGAATTGGGTAAGCTAAATTGTCCGTAGTGTATGTGTGTGAATGAGAATGTATGGATGTGTTTCCCAGAGATGGGTTGTGGCTGGAAGGGCATCCGCTGCGTAAAACAAAATGCTGGATAAGTTGGCGGTTCATTCCGCTGTGGCGACCCCGGATTAATAAAGGGACTAAGCCGAAAAGAAAATGAATGAATGAATGAATATTTTTATATTATACTATATTTTTAACTTTTTTTCACCGAAAATGACTACATTTTAAATCGTTATGTTTTCCAATGGCCTATTTGTTTTTCTCTAATAATTGATATTTAAAAAACTTATTGAAACTGAATATGCCAGAAAGAAAAAAGAAACCACTTCTAGGATGAATATTCGCAGGAATATATAGTGCTGAAGTAAAGACTGTAATTGACTGCAAGTTTCCATTGCTCATCTTAAAAATCAATCAACAAACAATTGACTGAACCACGTCTTTTTTTTCTTTCTTTTTTTCATTTTAACCCTTGTGCACAGTTCAAATGTACTGCCCTTTTGTTATGTTAGGGATGACAATATCCACTGAACTAAACTGCTGTAAAAATGCATCAGATAAACATTTTTCTACAACTGTTTTTACATAAATCTGTTAAACCTCAGTCCTGATCAAAACTACTAAATGTTTTTGAAAATTACAGGATTTTAACTCTTTAATTTCCACACAAGTGATGTCACTGACTTGGTGAGAAAAACAAACAAACAAAATGACACTTTTTCAATATAAAAAAATAATTGTGAACTGGATTTTTTTCACCTTTTATCACAGTCTTGGACATGTGAATGATTAATAACAACATTGGCTTTGATGCATTGTTTCATTTTTTCCCCCTATATTACTTTTGGTGGCTGTTTTTGCCCCATTGACTTCCATTGTGACCACATTTGATGGTGCATGCAGCCTTTGATTTTATTTACTCCATGTAGTTCTAAGAGCTGAGATGCAGATTTTGATTTTCTCAAACAGATCAAGGTAATGTTGCTCTCACAGTCAGACACTTAATTAGCTGTTATACTCCATATAAAATCCAGAAACTACGCTTTTTTTGCACTAAAGGGTTAATAGTCCCAACTGATGATCGACAGTAAAAATTACATATTTTACCTCTTTACAACAGGGAAAAACACCAACAGTCAAAAATGCATGATTACATGTTGTCATGGTTTTGCAATCAAAAAAATGGGTTTATAAATAGAAGACAATAAGGCAAAAACAGCCACCAACAGTAAATTAGGGAGGAAAAAATAAAAACTAATCAAATACAATGCATCAAAGGTAATGTTTCACATGTCCAAGACATTGATAAAAAGTTTTTAAAAAATCCTGTCCACATTTTTACTTTTTATATTGAAAATACGTAATTTTGTGTGTTTTGCACCAAATCAGTGACATCATTTATGAACTTGGCAATTAAAGAGTAAAAACCTGTAATTTTCTGAGCAATTCAGTAGTTTTAATCAGGACTGAGGTTAATAAACAGACTAACTAAACATAATAACATTAAAAAAAAATTATCGGATGCAATTTTACAGCAGTTTAATTTAGTGGATGTTTTCGTAACAAAAGGGTAGTAAATTGTGTGTAAAAAAATTCAGGCATCTTCTCAAAATAGGTCTCAAAATATGATTTGTCACCAAAAATCCTTCTGGCCAGTTGAAACACAGAAAAAGTTATGGCCAAACTAAGACTCAAAATCACCCTGGAGTGGATGAAAACATCCCAACAGCACATAAAGGTTAATTATCCACGTCACTCGAATCTACATCACAACCCACAAGCAAAATCCAGTTCATTGCAACATCAGATTCCTCACACTGCCATCACAAAAATCGCTTTAAATTAAAATTTTACTTTGTGGTCAATAAAACAACATGAGTATAGTAGTCACAATAATAATGCAAATGAATCAACTATCCCTTCAAACATGTTTTATGGACGTCTTGTGTTTTTACACAAGACTTGACACACTCACTGTACCTAGTTAGTAAGTGAACAATGGGCCCTAATGAGGCAATGATGTCATACATCTGTGTGTCAGGGACCATGTGTGTGCAAGCATATGTGTGTGTGTCCTGACAGTGAGTAGGATGGATGAGTAGACACTGATGTTGTGCACAATGGGTAGCCACTTAAGAGCACATTTTGCGGTAGATTGATTACAAAAGCATATGGCAGGCATGAGTGTGACTTTATTGGACAATGGTTTATTGTGTTCCAGCTGCTGTGCACTCCACCTTCATTATGTGGACCATATATGGCATATGTGTAGAGGAACACGTGCAATATGATTTATATTTTAGCTGAGTTGCAATTTAGTTGAACATCTGAGGAGCTGTTTACATGACACCATTTCCAATAAGAAAATCAATTACACGGTGACCGTATTTTGGGGGCCCAAAAAGGATTTCTACTGCATGTTTTTAAAATATGGTTATCATCACAATGCTAACTATGTTTTAAAAATGAATATGTGTGCACTTTACATGTTTAGTCTACATGCAAGTGTATGAACATGACAACCACTTGGCATTTTTAGAAATTCATGTGGCCTGGCATTGTATTGACAATGTTGCTGTCTGTTAACACTTTTATTGAATGTAAAGAAAAACCTTAATTAGTACATTGATGTTGAGTCAAACCCTAAATTCCAAATTGGCTACTTGTTACTTGCGTGCCTGCAGTAAATGTTACATTAGTTAGCTCAAATTAATTAAATAAGTTGTTAGGAATACACTAGTATATTTAACCAACTTAATCAGCTGTTCAACCTAAAAGTTTTTGTTTACTTGTGTGTATACATTTGCATGCTTTTTTACAAATAAAAAGATTTTGCAGTGCATTTCTGTATATGGTTTCTTTTGGTTATATCCAAAAATTCTAAAAATGACTGTTTGGCACAAACAAGAATTTTACAGCCGAAACACTACATTTTAAGCAGACAATTTGAAGGGTTTTTCAATGTTTTTAAGTTTTTATACAAATGTAACGTTTTTATTCCAAAACTTCAGGGTTGCCAGGTTTTCACAACAAAACAAGCTCAATGGCAAGTCAAAACTAATCCAAAACTAGCTAGCCCAATGGCCAATCAGAACTAGTGCAACGGATAGTCAAAACTAGTACCAAAATAACTAAATGGCCCTCAGAACTAGCCTAACGTCCAGTCAAAACTAGCCCAATGGCTCATCAAAACTAGCCCAAAACTAACTCAATGGCCAGTCAATTCCAGCTCAAGGGCAAGTCAGTACTAGCCCAATGGCAAGTCAGTACTAGCCCAATGGCAAGCCAGTACTAGCACAATGGCAAGCCAGTACTAGCCCAATGACCGTCAAAACTAGCCCAAAACTAGCTCATTGGCCAGTCAAAACTCGCCCAAGGGCAAGTCATTACTAGTCCATTTGCCGGTCAAAACTAGCCCAATGGCAAGTCAGTACTAGCCCATTGGCCCGACAAAACTAGCCCGAAACTAGCTCAATGGCCAGTCAAAACTAGACCAATGGCAAGTCAGTACTAGCCAATGGCACACTCAAAACTAGCCCAATGGCCAGTCAAATCTAGCCCAACACCCACTCAAAACTAGCCTAATGGCAAATCAGCACTAGCCCAATGGCAAGTCAATACTAGCTAAATGGTAAATTAACACTAGCCCAATGACAAGTCAATACTAGCTAAATGGCAAATCAGCACTAGCCCAATGGCAAGTCAGTACTAGCTAAATGGCAAATTAACACTAGCCCAATGGCAAATCAGCACTAGCTCAATGGCAAGTCAGTACTAGCTAAATGGCAAATCAGCACTAGCCCAATGGCAAGTCAGTACTAGCCCAATGGCCACTGAAAATTAGCCCAATGGCAAGTCAACACTAGCCGAATGGCCAGTCAAAATAGCTCAATGGCAAGTAAGTACTAGCCCCATGGCCCATTAAAACTAGCCCAAAACAAGTCCAATGGCCAGTCAAACTAGTTAAATGGCCAGTCGAAACTATAAATAATAAATAATAATTCATTTTATTTGTAAATTGCGCCTTTCTAGACACCCAAGGTCGCCTTACAAGCATCTACAGCCATAACAGAACAAATGAAAACAATTAATAAAACATTGCCAACAAGCTTTTTAAGTGCATGTGAGGGGTTACAAACACATCGTGAATATAAAATTACATGATAAAAAACAATTAAAGGAAAGCCTGCTTAAAAGGATGGGTCTTTAGGCGAGATTTAAAAGTGTGAAGACTATCACTGCTCCTCAGGTCCAGGGGAAGAGAGTTCCATAGCCGAGGAGCCATAGAGCTAAAGGTGCTCATGAGATGAAGTCCTAGTGACGACACGAGTCCAAAAACTAGTCCAAAAGTAGCTTGATGACTATACTGTATAATAGCTGCAAAAGTAGAAAGATGGCCGTTCCAGCCACACTTCCTAATCCTACCCAAACTCGTAAAACCAACTACTATTAATAAGCAGCAAATTATGAGTTTGAGGCAAAAGTCATAGTTAATGATTTATATATAGCGAGAATTGTACCTTAAAATAAAGGGCGACCCAACATTTTTATTCATGCCACAAATACTCTCAACTTAGATTAACTTGGAATATTATTTGTCTTTTTTTAATTTGAAATGTTTTTCAGGTTTTAATGCAGGCTAAAACCAAATTAGGCTTTAAAGAATCTTTCTTTTGCCCCTCCAATATAAACCACTAAAACTGTTCTGTTTTAGTTAGCCTACCCAATGGTGTCCCATTACATGTTCAGGAAGAGGTTTATCAATAATCTGAAGACTCACAGCAAAAAAAAAAGAAAAAAAAAGTGTCCTCGAGTCTCAGAGGACCAACACAAACCGAGGCCACATCCTGACAGGCGCTTTCCTGTGATGACCCATAATTCACGTCTGCCATGATTAAGAGCAAAACCTGCCCTGCTTTGATTTATTCCCAGAGCGTCTTGGGAGCCATTGTGTCTAAATGAAGAGTATACGCTGTGGAAACTTGTGCCTCTGTTTGCTGTGTGCCCAAACTTGGTTGTGCTGGTGTTTACAATGCTATTTCAGGGCTCATGTGCAGGAAACACTGGCATTTGTGTGTATGGGTGTGTGTCCTGATAGAAGCAACAGGATGATCCTAATCAGATTAAACATTAAATTTAAAATTGAATGCTTTTAAATATCTAATTTTAAAAAGCACAAACGCACAATTAAATAAATAAATCAGGCTTTTACTGTCTTCATTTTTTTAAACAATGTTTTCAATTTTTCTTCTTTTGCATTCTTATTTTTTTACACTTCTTTTTAGATTTTCTTTGTATTATTTTTCATTGCATCCTAAAAAGTCCCTTGCACACAAAGGCAACAGTTGTTTATTTAAAACAATAATGAATAAAGTAATAGATTAATCAACTAATAAATAAACTAATTTTAAAAAAGTTTTTTGTATTATTTTATTTAAATGTTTCATATTACATCATATATTAACATGTAGATTATTGCTGTGATTCAAAGCTGAATTTCCAGCATTGACATTGAGTATTCTGCATTGCAGTCGTTCAGAAATCTTTCTAACTGAATGATTCAGTGGCAAAAAACAACATTCATTTCATCATCAATCTAGAAAACAGTCATGCTTTATATATTAATTTTCTCAATAGTGTATGAGTTTGACTTTATGATCAGAGTTGCCAGATATAGATAATTTTTCCAGCCCAAAAAGCTGTCCAAAACCCACACAGACGCACAAAATCCCACCCAAAATATTAGATTAATATTGCAATTAATTTTAATTTATTTAAATCAAATTAACCTTTGACAGTCATAATTTTTAACATCACAGCAACCAACACCAGCAGTGACAGAAACACAACATAACTGGATCACATCGAAACACTGCCCCGCTCTCACCCACACCCTGCACTTAATGTTATGTAGATTACACTACCTATTAGAGTATGTTTTACTTTCGAAATAGGGTATAAATCCGGGTGATTTAAATTCTTTAGAACATAATTAGGTCAATAAAACACATCTACTCTTGCTGTTAATTACGAAAAAAAAATTATAAAAGTGTCACGATAAACCGCTGTGAGTTTAGCTACAGGCACAGGCACACGGTCACTACTAACTGAATGGAGTACAGCACACAGTTATGTTTTGTTAAATTTTGTCAACCCACCAATGCCATTTTTTGTCCTGCACAATCAAATTCAAAACTGCCCAATCTGGCAACACTGACTATGATCATATTGCATTTTCATTCATTTATTAATTTTTTTTACGGCTTAGTCCCTTTATTAATCAGGGGTCCAGCATATGTTTTACACAGCGAATGCAGCTGCAACTCATCTCTGGGAAACATCCATTCACACTTATTCACACTCATACACTACAGACAATTTAGCTCACCCAATTCACCTATATCAAATGTCTTTGGACTTGTGGGAGAAACCGGAGCACCCAGAGGAAACCAACGTAACCAGGGGGAGAACATGCAAACTCCACACAGAAATGCCAACTGACCCAGCCGAGACTCGAACCAGAGACCTTCTTGCTCTGAGGCGATCGTGCTACAAAGTATGCCACAGTGGTGCCCCATATTGCATTTGACCAAATACAATATAATTTAAGACATTATGAGAGATTATAATAATAGTATTATAGTAATTATAATAAGTTACAGTATATTTTTAAAAAATCTTAACAACCCCAACTGAATAACTTTGAACATACATAAACATCCACTGCATTTACGTTAAGCAGTTAGTAATGGTAAACAACTACACTCCCCAAGGCCATTTGCCAAAATGAGCCTCAAATTTAGCATAACAACAAAGGATGAGGACATCCCTCCTGAAATGTGCCAGATATGTACATCAGAAGCATCCTTTCCTCTTCTCCAAACAATACCCATCACAAAAGAGCAATAAAAGAGTCATTTCTCCAGTCAAATGACCCAAGTAGAGTCGCAGCCCAAAAACACAATCCGGACATGTTTACATCAGTTCAATATCTCAGAAGAACCGTTCTGTCATCATTTACTCTATGAAAAGTGGCAATATAAACCCCCCTCCAATACTGTTCTGTTTTAGTTAGCCTACCCAATGGTGTCACATTAGGAGAACCTTTCTGTCATCATTTACTCTATGAAAAGTGGCAAATTTGCTAATGTGTATTTGTGTAAAATCTTCAGATGTGTATGTATTTTTCCCTCAAAAAAAGAAACTCATTCACTCATGTTCTTTGCTCCTACTGCTGCAGTGAGTATGTTGAAAACACATGAAAGTAGCTGTGTTTGTGCTTGAAAAAAATAAAGAGAAAACATTTGACATGCATGCAACTCTTTGCGTGGACACACATTCTAATCTGCAAGTGTTGTTTGTGATTTTTGTTGTATGTGACTTTTTGATAAATGTTGTTTGTGACACACTTTCGAATGCAGGTGTGTGAATGTGTTTTGCACCATATCCACTGCAGCAATAGTAGAAAAGAACATGAGCGGATGAGTTTCTTTATTTGTGATTCGAACAATAGGAATTGTGGAAGGATTCGAAAAGGTGTAAATGTTGCATTGTGTATGTTGGAGAGGAACAAAAAGTCTGTAAATCTGTATGTACAAAATTTACTGATACACATTTGTGGCTATACTTTATTACAACAAATTACACTTTTACAGCTGCTTGGAAGTTTTGCACCAGAAATACCTTCATATTACTCCGCCTACGCTTGTTCCAAAACTGAAGACTTTCTTTACTTGAACACCAAACTGTTTTTCTTTTTTGTTGCTACTATGAATGTGAAAGGCTGTTGTTTTCACTTCAACACTTCAATCTGAGCAAACAGTGAGGAAATGTACATTTTTGAGTTAACTACTCCTTTAAGGTGAGACACCGCAGGCATTTTTTTTATTTAGTTTTACAATTTATGCTAATTGTTATTTCAGTGTAAAACCTCCAAAATAAATATTCAAGTATATTTTTTTAGCATATTTTATCAGTTTGTCTGTAGATTTCAATTATACACTCACCGGCGACTTTATTAGGTACACCTTACTAGTACCGGCTTTTCTGGACCTTTTTTGCCTTCAAAACTGTCTTAATCCTTCATGGCATAGATTCAACAAGGTACTGGAAATATTCCTCAGACATATTGACCATTGTGTTGGCAGTACATCCATGATGCGAATTTCCCGTTCCACCACATCCCAAAGGTGCTCTATAGGATTGAGGTCTGGTGACTGTGGAGGACATTTGACTACAGTGAACTTATTGTCATGTTCAAGAAACCAGTCTGAGATGATTCGCGCTTTATGACATGGCGCGTTATCCAGCTGGAAGTAGCCATCAGAAGATGGGTGTACTGTGGTCATAAAGGGATGGACATGGTCAGCAACAATACTCAGGTAGGCTGTGGCGTTGACACGAGGCTCAACTGGTACTAATGGACCCAAAGTGTGCCAAGAAAACATCAACCACACTATTAAACCTCCACCACCAGCCTGAACCGTTGATACAAGGCAAGATGGATCCATGCTTTCATGTTGTTGACGCCAAATTGTGACCCTACCATCCGAATGTAGCAGCAGAAATCGAGACTCATCAGACCAGGCAACGTTTTTCCAACCTTCTATTATGCAATTTTGGTGAGCCTGTGCAAATTGTAGTCTCAGTTTCCTGTTCTTAGCTGACAGGAATGGCACCTGGTGTGGTCTTCTGCTGCTGTAGCCCATCTGTCTCAAGGTTCGATGTGTTGTGCATTTAGAGATGCTCTTCTGCATACCTTGGTTGTAACGAGTGGTTATTTGAGTTACTCTTGCCTTTCTATTAGTTGGAACCAGTCTGGTCATTTTCCTCTGACCATTTGCCCCCACAGAAGTTCCGCTCACTGGATATTTCCTCTTTTTCGGACCATTCTCTGTAAACCCTAGAGATGGTTGTGCGTGAATATCCCAGTAGATCAGTTTCTGAAATACTCAGAAATTTGTGTTACCTAGCAGTTGGACAGGCGTACCTAATAAAATGGCCGGTGAGTGTAATACATATTTTAAAAGGCCTTTTTTTTTTTTAAATAAGTTTTTTTCTACTTCATTAAACCATAAATGTCCCCTTCATCAGCACTTATGAAATGCTAGTTTTATTTATACCTATATCCTCAAGGTTGTTAATAAAGTTATGTTCTTACATAAGGTGCGTTCCCTGAAAAAATACAAGAATAACATTAACCCTGACTTCCAATGTTTAGATGTTAGTGTTCAAAAAGTGCACAATTAAATACACAGTGCCTCATTTGCATATGTAAATATTTTTACATTTAAAAAACTTGTTAAAAAACAAAAAAAATGTCTGCAATTGCTGAATATATTAGTCAACTGCACGGGGACTTAGTGTGAAAAAAGAAATGTTAACCTTTTTTTACCCTTTTCACCCACAGCTTTTTGCCTTAAAGAGGGTAAAAACCCAGACGCCACACGTTTGGCTGAACATCAGTGCATACGGCTAATTTTAAAACAGGCTGTGATTAAATCAAAGCTCGATACTGAGTGCTAACTTCCTACACTTTCATGCAGCACATGCTACGATATAAAAGCAAAAGAGGAAACCAAGTCATGGAGACAAAAGACACTCGAGATCCGTGACACCGCCACTCTCTGGGGGCCGCAGATAAGAGAGAGCTAAGTAAACACAGACAATTACTAGCTGCTAACTGCTAACACCACTAGCAGCAGCGGCTTCCATGCGGATCCCATCTTTCAGCTCATTTAATTGGGCTGGACAATAGTCTGTTTTGGCCGCTCAGTAAATCAGCACTATTAGAGAACATATGGAAAGAAGGCCAGGCGTCTCAAAGCGTCTAATGTAGAGGCTGAAACGTGTCAGTGTTGCGTTTGCCTGATTAGCATCCGATGTTTTCAACAGGTCATTAAATACCAGTGTGCAAAGCAGCGGGGCAAATGCTTATCTAGATATACAACACTCAGGAAAATCTCACCAGGCGTAGATATAATGACCATAAATGAAACTACTTTAAGTAAAGAAAATACAGAAATGGCAACACCTCCCTACAGCTACTGATACTGAGCAACTCTTGTGCTAGAAAAAATTGTCAAGCCACTACTTGTAGGCCAACACTGTACATAGATACTTTTCAAAACCCAAACAAAAGTTGCCTTTCTAGTCAGTACTTACTCTTTAGGCTTTCGTTGCCTTTCTAGTGAGTAACTACTTCTTACCCAACAAATAGCTGTGTAAAATGCTATTTTTTAAATATATATATATATATATATATATATAAATAAACTGTGAAATATTATTAAAAATAGAATGTCTATTTTAATAATATTGTGTTGTAAATATTAATACATAATTATATATATATATATATATATATATATTTTTTTTTATTATTTGTTCATTCATTAATTTTTCTTCAGCTTAGCTCCTGATTTATCACTAGTCACCACAGTGGAATGAACGGCCAATTACTCTGGCATATGTTCTACACAGGGGATGCCGTTCCAGCTGCAACCCAGTACTGAACTGTTACACTAACTATAACATGTGAATCCCCAGTGCTGGGAAACACCATACACTCTCATTCACACATATACTCATACACTACGGGCAATTCAGTTTTTCCAATTCATCTTTACCACAAATCATTGGACTGTAGGAGAAACTGGAGCACCCGGAGGAAGCCCACTATATATTATATTCTACAGTGTAGTTGATTCTTATTAATGTATGCTTCAGTGTAAAATTATCCATTAGAAATATAATCTGCTAGAGAAATATTATTCATGTTGTACTATTTATTTGTAGAAAACTTGTAAACATTTTTTTTATATTGTGCAGCTGTTTCAGAAATAATTAATCTGCAGTTCATCACTGTGCTGTTTTTAAAGTTAGCATGAAGTTTTACATTAGGGATGTTTAATATCATATATGATTTTTAATTCTTCAAAACTTTTACTTTCACCTGTTTAAGCTGCATATTCATTACTTTCAGTTCAGCATCTTTTCAAACAGTTATTTTACTTTTTTTATTAAGATGTTTGCACTTCTTTAAGTCTTTATGGTACGGATCGGTTTTTAGTACCTTTTGACAATGGGAACGGACATAAAAGTGTATCGAACTGTACCGTACCATCAGTGAAAATGGTCCATAAAAAAAGATGGAAACATTAACCTTTGGTCAACACTGGACATGTTCAGTGAACTCTGCTAAACTAGAATTACAAAAACTAAAAAAATGAAACCAGGGTGATGCAACGAGAAGGTCGCTGATTCGAGCCTCGGCTGGGTCAGTTGGCATTTCTGTGTGGAGTTTGCATGTTCTCCCCGTGTTCGAGTGGGTTTCCTGCGGGTGCTCCAGTTTCCCCCACAGTCCAAAGACATGCGATACAGGTGAATTGGGTAAGCTAAGTTGGCCATAGTGTATGTGTGTGAATGAGTGTGTATGGGTGTTTTCCAGTAATAGATGCTGCTGGAAGGGCATCCGCTGCGTAAAACACATGCTTGATAAGTTGGCAGTTCAGATTAATAAAGGGACTAAGCCGAAAAGAAGATGAATGAATGAAAAGTGAAACTAAATATATAAATACTAAAAAGAAACCCATTAATGGAAAAAGTGAACCAACAATCAAACAAACTAAAACCAAACTAAAATTTTCACCAAATTTTCAAACTAGTATCAAAATAAAAACTTTTAAAAATGCTAAACAGTGGTAACAGTGTTTCCTACACTCTAAAAGTGCTGGCTTATTTCAGCCCAAATTCTAGTAAATTATGAACAAAGCCAAACATTTTGATAAATTCAACACAAGGTTTTTGTTTGTCCATATTTTACCTAAATTTCAGTTGAAGTTTACCCTGGATGTTCTTACAGCAGCTTAAACATTTCTGAACTCCTCAGAGAATCTGTTTGTTTGACAGAGGACAGAAAGTGATCGATAAGCGTCTTCTGGTGTCTTCTGGGTCATGGCAGGACAACAGAAACAGGAAGAGGTTTTGAGTAACCTGGGATGTTTGGCAATATAATGAGCTTCCTCACAGTCTCCAGGAAGACCATACGGATGTTGTCCACACTCTTGATCCTGCGATTTTCAAACCGTCCCAAGCCCGTACTAATTACATTTCCATGCTATTCAGTTTCTGGCTAGAAACTTTAGCTGAAACTTATTTAAAACAAACATCCACACCTTCAATACGCTGGCAGACTGAAGGAGGGTGTTCTTGTGACGGCTGGAAGGTGTGAACTCGTTCATTGTCCCGTCCCTGGTGCTCAGCAACTTGGTGTCAATGAGTCGGAAAGTCTTTTTAGAGTGGGTCAATGAAGCACGGGTGGGGTGCCGTAAAAGACCCCTGAAGACTGCCACACCTTTACATGTGAAGAGGAAAAGATTACGCATTTACAAATGCCTCTATGTGGTATCACTCAGCTTTTAAGATTTAGAATCAACAGGCAAATCAATTAAGCCTGTCATTGTTGGTGTGTTTTCACTTCAGCTCGTGTGTGATGCTGGTCAGCGATGCAGGTTGGAGTGTGTTATCGACACCTGAGAGACACAGCTGTCACCTCATGTGTGTAAGACTCACACATCAAACAGACTGTAGACCCTCCTCACACTCTGCTTTATCAGGACAGTCAGATAGTGAGTGAAATTGCGGGAAAATTCAAAATACAAAGTTTCACATTTATTAAACTAAATGTAATCCCCAGAACGGATGTTTTTGGATAATTACAAACTTTTTATCCTCGTCAAAGATGAGGGATTTTGTATTTTCTAAATGCAAGTAAAATGTGTAAATCAAAGCTATTTGTGAAAATAAAATGTCAAAGTTTTAATGAAATTATGTTTTGTTGTCATTCAGCATAACATGAAACTAAAAGATGATGCATTCTTATTCTGATGTACTGTAAAAATTGTCATGGTTGTTTTCAAGTTAAATCAAATTAACTTTATGAGTCATTATATTACATTACATTAAACTTAAAATAAAACAGAGATATATCTTTAAAAATTAAGTTAGAAACAGCATTAACTTATTTTAGTCTCTAATAATTAACATAAAAGCATAAGATGCCATGACATAACAATAACTAATAATAATAATAAATTAAAATCCATCTATCTATCTATCTATCTATCTATCTATCTATCTATCTATCTATCTATCTATCTATCTATCTATCTATCTATCTATCTATCTATCTATC
>CAIGQQ010038783.1:4488588-4562634 GCA_903798035.1 Danio albolineatus | reverse complement strand
TCTGTCTCTCTCTCTCTCTCTCTCTCTCTCTCTCTCTCTCTCTCTCTCTCTCTCTCTCTGACTCTCCCTCTCCCACCTTTTACTTTTTAATTTGGTGAGATCCAGGATTTTAATTGAGTTTCAGTAAAACAACAATGGGAGATTGTATGTGTTTTGAAAAATGTTTTATGTAAAATTTGTGATGATAATTTAGTTTATGGTTTGTTAGTCTACATATATTTGTTTGTAAAATTTGATTGTATAATCTTTACTAAATGTATTAAAAGGGTTGTTGAAAATCCCCCCTCTCTCTGTCTGCACACACACACAAATACATTTTTATTTTATTTTAATTTAATTTATTTTATTTTATTTTATTTTTGCGTGACATTCATAAAAGATTCATTCATTCATTTACTTTTTGGCTTAGTCCCTTTATTAATCTGGGGTCGCCACAGCAGAATGAACGGCTAACTTATCCAGCATTTGTTTTATGCAGCGGATGCCCTTCCTGGGAAACATCCATATGCTCATTTGCCATATGCTTCATATGCCATATACTCATTTAACTTACCCAATTCACCTATACCACGTTTACGTAATAATATTACTTGTCTAAGTAACATGTAAAGTAACGTATTACTTTTTTAAAAATAAGTAATAATATATTTGAGTCACTAAAAAGGTTTGTTACTTGAAAATGAGTAAGTTTTTAGTTTAATTAATTGGCTTTAAAAAAATAAATTGCTGAATTAAAATAAAAGAAGTCACAATGAACTATGTAGTCAATGAGAGGATGTTTTCATTATTTTTAAATTATCATAGACAAGGAAAAGGGGGTTGTCTCAATGGACAGGGTTTTTACTGAAGACAAATAATACAAAAGTAGCAAACACTTAGCTTCAAACTTCTGTATATACAGGATTTATAGCTCTGGGCTCAGGAGGTTTTCAGATAACATTATCCTAAAATATTTGTTGATGTGTTTTTATAGGTAAGTGAAGGTTATACAGTGCATTGTTAATTGCAGAAAAAAAGTTCTGAAAGAGATCAAGCTAGGTGATACAAAGTAACAGAAAAGTAACTCAAAAGTAACGTAACGCATTACTTGCCATAAGAAGTAACTACTGTAAGTAACACATCTAGTTACTTTTTTGGGGGAGTAACTCAATATTGTAATGCATTACTTTCAAAAGTAACTTTCCCCAACATTGATGGTGACTGGTGAAGATTTTTTAATTTCTGTAGACAGAATAAAGTTGTAGTGAGTTACAGTAATGGGAACCATATTAAAACTGTACTGAACTGCAGTTCAGTTCAACCAAATAGAGCTTGCGTCCCTTGACTTTTAGAAGGAGTTTCAGAACAAACTCTAGCACATGTAAAAGCTGTCACAACATTTGAACAGTGCCTGTCTGGTGCCTGTGTGTGTGTGTGTGTTTTGGGGTCAGGGAGGGATAGTTGTGTCTGTGTGTTTCTGGTCCTCGGCGCCACTGACGCCTCATCGCTGAGAGACGAGAAAGGGTGAGGAGTGAAAGCTCCCGTCTGCTCCTTTACTCCAGACTCCTGCACTGCTCACACAAACCACCCCGCTAACACACGCGTCTCCTCCACACTGAGATCTTCGTTACAAATCAGTTACAGGAGGAGATTATAGCCTAACTTTCCGTACATTATCTTTCTGCCACTGCTTGTAGTCAGTATTTTTAAAACTAGTATGGTTTTTGCCATTTTAGATCCAGTGCCTTCATAAGACAAGTTAAAGTTTAACTGTACTTTACATTGAGATATGATAGGTGCTATAATTTATGCTATCGTTTATTTAGAAATTATTTCACTTATTGTGTTTATTTTTATTTATTATTTTATTTACAGTAATTGTGTAAAAAAATGTGTGTATATGTTTACTAAACAAAGTTTGATGAAAAAAATCAAGCACTTATTATGACTCATTTACAAATATGTATGAATCTAAAATTATGCATTATAATAAAACATATTTGTGCTATAAAGCAGATTTGATTAGAAAATTAGATTTTGTTGACAAGTCATACTTTTACAATCTTTATTGTTATTACTTTTTATAGTTAATAATAATATAGTTTTTTCCAGAGATGGGTTGCAGCTGGAAGGGCATCCGCTGTGTAAAACATATGCTGGATAAGTTGGTGGTTCATTCCACTGTGGCAACCCCAGATTAATAAACGGACTAAGACAAAAAGAATATGAATTAATGATTGATTGAATGAATAATATAGTTACTGTCAATAAACTAATTAAATAAAAGATTCTACCCTCATTAAAAACAGTTTGAAAAGTTCATAAATGGCGAGAGATGATAATTTATGCTAAAATAAAACGGTAATGAAAATGTTAATGAATTAAAAATAAAACAAAAACAAATTTTTTTTATAGCAAATAATTAAATAAATGCTTAATAGATTAATTCTTAAAGACAGTTTTATGCATTATTTATTTACGAGCATTATATTACACTACACTTATTTCAGGACAAAAATAAGGCTGTTGATTATCGTTACATTATTATGACTTGTTTGATTATTTAACAATTTGTCAGTTAATTTACTTCATAATGTTTCGATCTGTTTTATTTTTATTCACTTGTTCTCAATCTCGCTTTTATATATAGACGCTTATGTAAGCCTATTTCATGAATTGAATCGTTCCTGCACTAAAAAGCGGAGGTTTTTGGTAAAATTATTGCATTATTATATTTCAAGTAAAGTGCGATATAAAATGAAAACTTGTCTAATGCACAGTCAAGTTCTATCACATGCACAGTTGATGCAGATGATTTTTGGGATGCAACTGTACATCTTGCTCGGGCAAGCCCGTGAGCGCAGAGCGCAGCAGCATTAGAAACGCATTGGTATGGAAATTAATCCCTAATAGACAGTTGTTCACACATTGACATCCGTGCATTAAAATATCAATTTATCCGTATCTGGGAAAAACACAAGTCCTGGCATGTCACGGCAGTTTCGCATTCAATTTTAAACTTAGCAAAACGTCAAATACAAACTTTAAAAACAAGAAAACTCCCATTTTATAATATTCGCGGTAGTATATATACAGTTTACAAATAATACATGTAGTTTTACTCGGAATAGACGAAGGCTACTGTATTAAAAACTGCTCGAACCAGACATATCTCAGTTTGTTTTACCAGCATTACTCAGTTCAGTGGTTTACAAGTATTTCCGAGATCTGTTTCGAATTTAAACGGTGTTTTTCAGCAGTCCCGCTCGTAAATATTTGTGTTTACATGTTATTTTTGTCTAAGGTCCACGAATCCGCTGGGTTTTCCTCCAGAGCTGCAGTGAGGAGATGGACCGCGGCTGAGGGGAGTGGCCACCGGGAGGTGGGGCGGGGTCTGGAGGAGGGGAGTGAGAGAGCCTGAGGGTTTAAAAGCCAGTTTGTCCAGCTGGAAGGACACTCTGACCTGAACACATGACAAACAACTTTTCTGTAATCACTTCAAAGATTTTCTGGAAGGAATGACTGCCATGGACAACATGACTGCTGACTACAGCCCAGATTACTTCGACGATGCAATGAACAGCTCAATGTGTGAATATGATGAGTGGGAACCATCATATTCTCTGATTCCTGTGCTCTACATGCTCATCTTCATCCTGGGACTCACTGGGAATGGCGTAGTCATCTTCACAGTTTGGAGGGCCCAGTCTAAGAGGAGAGCTGCGGACGTCTACATTGGAAACCTAGCTCTTGCTGACCTGACCTTTGTGGTGACCCTTCCCCTGTGGGCCGTCTACACTGCTCTGGGATACCACTGGCCCTTTGGCGTGGCGCTCTGCAAGATCAGCAGCTATGTGGTGCTGCTCAACATGTATGCCAGTGTCTTCTGCCTAACCTGCCTGAGCCTGGACCGCTACATGGCCATCGTGCACTCCCTGACCAGCACTCAGCTGCGGACCAGAGGGCACATGAGGGCCTCTCTGACAGCCATCTGGCTTCTCTCAGGAGTTCTTGCTGCACCCACACTGCTCTTCCGCACCACAGTGTATGAGGCCGAAACCAACCGCACCTCCTGCGCTATGGACTTCAACATGGTGGTGAGCCAACCGGGCCAGGAGGCTTTCTGGATCGCAGGCCTCAGCATCTCCTCCACAGCCCTGGGCTTTCTCATCCCTCTTCTGGCCATGATGGTGTGCTACGGGTTCATCGGCTGCACCGTCACACGCCACTTCAACAGCCTGCGCAAAGAGGACCAGCGCAAGCGTCGCCTACTGAAGATCATTACCACACTGGTGGTGGTGTTCGCAGCATGTTGGATGCCCTTCCACGTGATGAAGACCATGGATGCCCTCTCATACCTAAATCTGGCACCGGACTCCTGCACCTTCCTGAACCTCCTGCTTCTGGCACACCCGTACGCAACCTGTCTGGCATACGTCAACAGCTGCCTCAACCCGCTGCTCTACGCCTTCTTTGACCTCCGCTTCCGATCCCAGTGCCTCTGCCTCCTTAACCTGAAAAAAGCCCTTCACGCCAGTCCCGCCAGCTCCCTTTCTTCACAGAAGACCGAGGCCCAGTCGCTTGCTACAAAGGTGTGAGGAGGAGGGCGGAAGGGTGACGCAGAATTGGGGTAACAAGGCAGCAATTACCCTCAAACTGTTACATCCTTCACAAGGACTCAAAGGTAATTCAGATGGTGTCAGGGATAAGCAGACTTTCCTTTTGTATCTGACTGTGGGAACTTGAGGATCTGTCCCGGGACTACACGTTGGTACTCTGCAAGTAAATATACAGTACTGAAGGACTATGTGCAGTCTGTTGCGGTGTCTCTGAGAGCACAAGCAGCTTCTGGAGCCACCTACGGAGAGCAGACTCCTCTCTGCGACAGCTGCCCTCCAGACGTGTGGGATGGAGCTGAGGAGACGAGTGAGGGCTTTTCTGCCGCCTTCCGCATCTCCAGCTCTTGCGCCCCCAAAGTTTCCTCTGAGCTTCATAAACTCTCTTACTTGGAGCTGCAGGATGGTGGGTGGTCCACAGAGGGTTCTGAGAGCAGTTTATGGACAAGTTTGAAACTGTATTAATGCATTTAACCATGCTTCTTACTGTGTTTTTTTTGTTTTGTTTTTTTTTTTGGTTGCCTGTTTATTTTTTGTCCTTCAAGCACTTGTTCATGGGGCAGAGATAAGAACCCCGGTGGCCAGTCTGTCTTATCTAAAGCTTCAAGACGGGAGGGAGGAATGGGTGCATTACTTGAGAAGAAGTGTTGCAGCTTGATTAAAGACTTTGAGGAGGGGGGTGGTGGGTGTTTTGAGGGAGACGAAAACATGGAGGGGGGTGAACTCAGACAGACAGATGGCCGTTGACAAATGTTGTCGGGGAAAAGGGACGCCCAATTAATAGGTGGCAGCTTCGACAGATGAGATACTGTGAGTGTGAGGTAATGAAATGTGTGCAAGCCAACTCTGATGAGTTTTTACTTTGACTTAATGTTGTGGCTAAACTGCTGTATGATGGTGTTTTATGCAGTACTCTGTGAATAAAATGTGCATTATGAATTTCTGGTTTGTGTGTCTGTTGTTAAAGATCGTGAATCTGACTGGAATGTCAGTAACATTCCTTCATGTGCTGTTTTCCTGTTAACGCTGGGCCGAGGGCTAGTAGCTTTGTCCCTTATTGTCCTCAGTCAGTTCAAAATCAAAGCAAGTGACTGACAGGAAATGCATGCTTGAAGCTGGTTTCCTCTGGGTTTCTTGTTTTGTACCGCGTTACGTGCATAAACCCAATGCTAAGAAGCTCTTATAAAAAATGACCAGGAAAGATAATTAAAATATTATTTTAAAAATATGAACAACTTACCCTGTTACTTGAAAATATTTAAAAGTCCTCTAAAATGTAAAATATTTGAAAGATTGTTTTGTGTTTGTGTAGATTTTTTCCCTTAGAAATTTGATTTGTTTTTGGCTCAGTCAGCTGTATTAATATTAAATACAATCAAATAAAATAATAAATAAACTCTTAATATGAAATGTAAAATAAACACTTCTGTTTAAGTAACGATTTTCAGTAACAATAGTGGCTCATTACATGCTTATTCTTAAGATATTGGCTGTTTATTAGTAATTGTAAAGTACAATTTCTGTATGATTAGGAGTTTATTGAAATTATTAGACTACTGAGGTAAAAGTCATAGCTAATTGTTTATTAATAGGGAGAATTAATTCAAATAAATAAAGGATTTGTGTGCGATAATAACAAAAACGGTCTGCTGTGATAATTCATTGAATATTTAAATGCCCTGCTTCATGTTATTTTGGTATTTTGCCAAAAAATTGCATAAACATCTAGAAATGCCTTCTCTGCACATGGAGGGTCATCAGTCCCTAAGCAGGCCTCTGATGATTAAACCCCCTAAAGAGCTTTAGTCAGGATATAATCATTGTCGGAGAGACTGCGCTAATCTGAGATAATTAGTGGCCTTGATGACTTTAGCATTGCTAATATTTGTCCGTCATAATAAAGGATGTAGTTATTAACAATAACATAAACAACACTGTATGTTGCAAATAAGTCAGTATTCACACGTAATGTTTTTAAACAGCTAAAAAGAACCGGCTCATAAGAATAGTTTGTTCAGAAATCAAAATCCTTGGTAAGACTTTATTTTGATGGTCCATTTGAGTATTAGTAGTCTGTCTACTTAATATCTGTTGATACTGACATTCAACAGACATTTAACTGACTATAAGAAACTTTGCAAGTACATGTCAACTTACACTAATCCTACCCCTAACCCCAACCTAACAGTCTACTTATAATCTAATGAGAATTAGATGTAATTTAACTTAAACTCAACAACTGGACCATCAAAATAAAGTGTGACCAAACTCTTTTGTAATTTATTTTTTCCCTGATTTTTTCAATGGAAGTGTATCATGCCGCAGTAATTGGTGGTTCATTCCATTGTGGCAACCTCTGATAAATCAGGTACTAGGCCGAAGGATAGTGAGTGACTTGTTAAAAGAATAAGCTCAGAGTTGTTCTGAATTATTAATTATTTCTCAAATAAAGCTATGCTGTTTATATCATGTTTTAATCGTTCAAAAGAACTGACTCAAAAGAGTCATCTGTTCAAACTAAACCTTTATGGCTTATGTTTTCGAATCCTTTAAAAAAAAAAACAGCTGATACTTCATTCGAGAGACAAACTGGTCACTATGTTTGTTTCTGAATCACTGAATAGAACAGACCTGCATCATCTCGTTGGTAATCAGATTTATTTAGTTGCTTTAGTTAGACTCAAAGGTTTTGAATTATTTAAAAGAATCATCTCAAACAAATCATTTGTTAAATGAACTGGATCAAAAGAATCATTTGTTCATGAATCAAATTATTTATTCATTAATTTTATTTTTTGGCTTAGTCCCTTTATTAATCAGGGGTTGCCGCAGTGGAATAAACCCCCAACTTATCCAGCATATGTTATTCCAGCTGCAGCCCAGTACTGGGAAACACCCATACAGTACACTCTTGCGTTCACACACATACACTATGGGCAATTCATCTTACCCAGATCACCTATAGCGCATGTTGTTGGACTGTGGGGGAAACCGGAGCACCCGGAGGAAACCCACACCAACACGGGGCGAACATGCAAATTACAATAGATTCCATTAAGGATCGAAAAAAACAAGCTTCTGAAACTTCTGAAGTATAATAATATTAAAACTTCATTCATTCATTGATTTTCTTTCCTTGGTCCCTTATTAATCAGGGGTCACCACAGCGGAATGAACTGCCAACTATTCTAGTTTTGTTTACCCAATTCACTTATGCTGCATGTCTTTGGACTGTGGGGGAAATCAGTGCATCTGGAGAAAACACACGTGAACATGGGGAGAACATGCAAACTCCACATAGAAATGCCAACTGGCTCCAGCCAGAACTCAAACCATCAATCTTATTGCTGTGAAGTGACAGTGCTAACCACTGAGCCACCATGCCGCTCCTATATTAAAACTTTAAAAATGATTATTATCATATATTAAAATGTTAAATGAGTGTAATAGCCGAAAGACATACACGTTAAATTGTAGTAAATAAGTAAATACTGTTAAACACATTGGATAATAGTTTCTGCTAAATGAATACATGTAAATAAACACTACAAGGCGGTTAAATAAGATAATTTAATCTCATTTTAAGATTATTGCTAATGCAATAACGGACAGACTGAACGTGTTACAGAACAGAGATTATGAGGCGAGCAAAACACATCTGTTCAGTGGGAAACACAAAGCAGAAACAAAACGGAGGGACATTAAAGGGATAATTCATCCAGAAAGTTTAATATACTCACCCTCAAGTTGTTCTAAACCTTTTTTCAGTTTCTATCTTCTGTTGAACACAAAAGAAGATATTTAGAAAAATGTTAGAAAACTGTAACCCATTGACTTCCATGTAAGAAAAACAAATACTATTAAAGTCAAGTCAAACTGTTTTTGAAGAAGTGAATGAGAGTACATGATGACAGACTTTTCATAGTTTTATAGCTTCATAGTTGGTAGCATAGATAGTATTGGCTGAACTATCATTTTAAAACAGTGAAGGAATAATGAAAGAATCGAGGGCCTTTCATTTATATTTATATCAATGTGTGTGTGTGTGTGTGTGTGTGTGTGTGCAGTTGCTTGTATGTGTTTGTGTGTGTGTGGGCTACTGACCACCTTTGTGTTTATTTTGGTTTGTTTGTTTGTTTATTTTCTGTCAGGGTTGCTAACTGAAATACGAAGACAGACATATATATTTTTAGATGCCCAGTATATTTCCTGTGACTTTGTATTTAACGATGAAATGAGTTTATAAATGTAATGCGTGTCTATATGGTGGTTGGTGTGTTTCTCTGGCGTATGAAGTCAGTGTGTGTTTCTGGTGTCTGCTGCAAACATGTTTCTTAGCTAACAGCTGCAGTACGTGGGCACAGATCAAATGTTGGTCTCAGTATTGGCCGCAGGTGTCAAATTATACCTTAGGTTTTCAAAGAAAACCTGGACAATGTTTCTAGAGACGTTTTCAAAGATGTTGTAAAGATTTAGAACAGTAATTTAATCTTCCGGATAAATGTGAATTTCATGGTGTGAAGTTGCATGTGTTAAATGAGCTGCTTCCTGGGCTTTAAAGTGAAACGTTTATATGGTGGAAGAGGGAAACCTGACAGTGTAGCGTCGAACAAAGGGAACATGAAATAAAACATCAAAAATGTTTTGCAACTCACTCCAATTGAGAAAGTTAATCCTGTACAGCTTTTTCCTAAGTGTCATTCCTAAATTGACCCTTTAACATCCATGGAACATTTCCATTGTACTAAAGATTTATTAAATAGCAAACTTTGGTAGTAATTCAGCTAAAGGCCCACAGGATTATCAAGCACCAAACAGATTATATCATTTTGTTTATATGCACAAACAGCAGTTTTGTCATCTGCTGCTTCCCAGGTAGCAAAGAATTCTAGCCCAGATTTGGCATAAAGCTGGCACAGCAGACTTTGGCCTGTCATGACTCGCATTTAAAATACATCAAAATCATTTTTGAGTAAAGAAAAAAAATTCCAATCAGGTCACTTTGAGAAAAAGCCCATCCATATTGTGCCTAAAGTGCAATGCTTCATGGGTTTATCAATTTCATTGCAATTGGGACACACCAAACTATCTTGCTCAGTTCAGGCCCAGTTATGAGTTATTAACTTGGCTGTAACTTGACACAGATCTGGTCCATGTTTGGCCCATGTTTGGAAGCCAGACTTGGTTCAGTCATGTAGCGTAATTTACTGTGACATGTGGGCCAAGCAAAATCTGACTGTCTTTGGCCAGAGCTTAAATTCTTGAGGTTGGATTCTGATTGGCTGTCAATGTTTTTATCGTTAATCAGCTGGAAAAAATATTCTGAAGTGATATTTTCCCTCTGTGTTATAGTGTGGCCTTTTTTGAATGTAGATTGATTTTTAGATCTACATTGTTATCGTTTTAGTTTTTGGTGAGAATTGTTTGTTAGAATTAAACCTGATGAAGGTACATTTTATGTTACTGTTATTTATTTATGCTTCAGAGCATCCTGCCTAGCAACAGCTACATTTACTCAACCAATAACATGAGTTTGGGGGCAGGGTGTATGTTTGTCAACCAATGAATGACAGTAGGGACTGTGTAAAAAAACGCTTTGAAAACTATATTTTACAGTCATCTAGTGACACCTGATGCAAACAAAAATGAGGAACTATATAAGATTAAGTAGTTTTTTTATATTTAAAATTTCTAAATTAGTCTCTCTGCTTCTAAGGTCCCGTTTATACTAATGCGTTTTAGTTTTAAAATGGCGTTTTAGCATGAAAACGATCCGCGTCTACACTAGCGTTTCACCCAGCGTTTCTGAACAAATGTCCCTCCACACTCCCCCTGTGAAATGTATATCACGTGACCATTCGCGCACTCTGGGCATGCGCGTTAAAGTATAAACAGGAAGCATGTGTTTCGCTGGTTTTTCCCGGTGTAACCCAAAACCAGCATTCTAAATGGGGCTTAAGCGGCTGGAAACGCGAGCGATGCTAGTGCTGGAACAGTAGCTTGCCTCTTGCGAATATATGCAGCAGTAGTAGTAAAAAAGGCAGAGTTTAACTGCACAATAGTGCCTAAAACGTACATTGGTTCTCCCAGCGCTCCCATTTCTGTGTCCAGCAGCCACGCCTCCGTTTTCAAAGGTCTCCGTTTCCCTCCATCCACACTGAGACGAGGCAGCAGCGTTTTAGAATGAAAACGCTCTCTCCAGCGTTTCCAAAACGCTCCGTTTTCGCGGCTCAAAAACTCCGGCGTAGTGTGGACAGATGGCGTAACAAATAAGTTTTGGATAGCAAAACTTATAACTAGTGTAAACGGGGCCTAAATGTAAAGTTTACTTTAAGTGGTACTCACGGCAGAGCTGAGCAAGAGGAAGCTTGAGCTCCAGCTCCTCCTTGCTGCACTTCTACTACAAGTGATGTCACTGGGGGTTGGGGTTTGGGGCAGGGTAGGTGTACACATAAAACAGCTTCTAGGAGGAGGAGCTGGAGCTCAAGCTTCCCCTCATTAGAGCCCAAATGGCTCTGCAGTGAGCAGTGTCTTGCACTGTAAAGAATAAAAAGTTGAGTTAACTTAAAATTTTAAAGCAACTGGCTGCAAAGAAATTGTGAGTTTATTGAGCTTCAGTGGTTGAAGTTGAGCCAAATTATTTTTTTTAAGTTGACCGAAAAGGCTGGTTTAAGTCAATTATACTTTTTTATTAATTACTTTTTCAGGGTTTTCACCTTTAATGGACAGGACAGTATAGAGTATTTACAGGAAAGCATGGGGAGCAGAGAGAGGGGAAAGATCAGTATAGGACCACGAGGCAGGAATCGAACTCAGGTCACCATGAACACCAGAGTGCATGTGTCGACACACTAACCACTACACCACTGGCACCAACAAGTCAATTATACTTTACGGAATAATTTGGCACAACTTCAAACACTGAAGCTTAATAAACTCAAAATTTCTTTGCAGCCGGTTGCTTTAAAATTTTAAGTTAACTCAACTTTTTATTTTTTGAAAATATGGAGAAATCAAAATTTAAAGTCTCCTCAACTGAATTTTTTACTTTCATTGAACAAACAGTTCCAAACATGCAGTTGAATCATTTTTATGAGTAAATTCAACTCTGAGCTCAAAAATATGTCCACCTAACTTACAATTTTAAACTGAGTTAACAATTTGTAAGTTGGATTTTTTACAGTGTGTTTACTTCAGTGTTACTTGCCATTACCTAGTCTTATTTATTTATATTGTGCTTTTACAATGTATATGGCATCAAAACTGCTTTAGAAAAATCATAACTATATTTCAGATCATGGAACGTTTGTTCATTCATTCATTTTCTTTTCGGCTCAGTTGCTTTATTAATCTGAGGTCGCCTCAGCGGAATGAACCGCCAACTTATCCAGCATATGTTTTACGCAGCGGATGCCCTTCCAGCTGCAACCTATCACTTGGAATCATCCATACACATTCATTCACACACATACTGCACACCATGGACAATTTAGCTTACCCAATTCACCTACACCACATGTCTTTAGACTTATGGGGGAACTGGAGCACCTAGAGGGAACCCACACAAGAGGAAAACCACACAGAAATGCCAACTGACCCAGCCAAGGCTCAAATCAGCAACCTTATAGCTGTGAGGCGATCATGCTACTCACTGCGCCACCGTGATGCCCATCATGGAACATATTCAGCGTATCATACAGATGAAAAGTGGTAGAATACTTATGTAGTTCTAAATAAAACATATTCAGTTCAGTTTATTATAAATATCCCTGTTGAAGGACAGTTCACTGAAGGGCAGCTCCACTAATACAACCAAGCAAGCCTGAGGTGACAGTGGCAGGGAAACAATGGAAAAGGAAATCAAAGTGATGTGTACGCGGCTGGATTAAAGAAAAGTAAGGAACTCAATGCAGTCACATATTGACACCAATAAGAGTCCCCGGTAACCCGGACCAATTATAGGGTCACGCGGTTATTTGTGGGTCATTTGCATTGTGCTACTTGCATTGTATTTTCATTGCCTCACAAAATGAACATTACATATATTTCTATATGATATAAAAGTAGTCAAAACAAATGACAACAGCACAGTGTTGCTTTTTTTTTCTGTAACAACAGCACGGCGGATAACAATTAATCGTATTACTATTATTGTTATTATTATTATTACTATTTATTACTGATTGATTTATTTTCTAATTAGTTTTCATTTTGTATATTTTTCCATCTTACTTTTTGTTAAAAAAAATTACAATCTTCAAAAATCAAAAATAAGATGAAAAAAAAATAGAAAAATAAAAATTCATAATTCATAACATAAATAAGTTCTTGTGGAAAACCTGATGCGGCCCAGCCTCACCCAGACTCCAGCGACCCCAGGTAAATTGAGTTTGAGACCCCTGGTCAAACATATGCTGCATAAGTTGGTGGTTCATTCTGCTGTGGTGAACCCTGATTAATAAAGGGACTAAGCCAAAAAGAAAATGAATGAATAAATGTATAATCAGTTGTTCATTATTGAACATATTGAATGTGAGGGGCTGCAATACAGCGGGGTAGCTAGGCCAATCAGGACTGTGAAAGTAGTCAATAAGATTTTAAATGTTATATGGTTTTTAATAGTGAGCCAATGTATGCTGACAGAACTGGACTAATATGATCATATTTTTAAGATCAAGCTACTGCCTTTTGAACCAGCTGAAGTTTCTGCAAAACCTCCTATTGTTATAAATGTATAAATTGTTGTATGACCTATTGTCAGATTCAGGCTGTGAATAGCAACACCAACTCTTCCTGTCTAACAGGATGAAAGTCACGTTTCACACATTTACCACAAACCATTTTAGCTTCAACTTAAAAAGGCAGGCTGATGATATGACAAGTTCACACAATGAACACATAAGTGTGGAGTGGAGATGAATGAAAGAGACAGAAAAGAAAGTGTGGAGATTATGGTGGATATTTATGAGTGCGCAGATACTGTGAGACATCACGATGTGAAGACAAGCACAGGTACGTCCTTTATCTCATCCTCTTTATACAGGTGGTTTCTTCTATGAGAATGAAGTTCTTGGATTGTTCTGAATATAATTTGCTTAATTACCTGAACCTTTACAGAGAAGTGTTCTTTATTGTCAAATGTCAGAAGATTTAAGAACAATTCCGTACTAAATCTTTTTACAGTTAAACATACTAACTTGACCAAATGCAAATGACCTTCATCCTCTGCACTTTTGCATCTAAATTTAACTGAATTGTTTCTATTGATTTGGATTCATTTGAAAAACATGATCTTGCTGAACACTGGTGTGAATGTCTTTTGAGGCAAAGCCATTGGGGGAAAAAACTGCTAAACCTTTCATATTGTCATAAGAGTGAACCAAAAATGTGGTGTTGAAATGTTGTCTTGTCTTTTTCATTTTCAGGAAGTGTCTTGGTGAAGAGCAGAAAGCAGAGAGCATTTGAGGTGTGTTTGGGTTTAATGTGTGCTTTTTTGCTGACTGCTGTAATAGTGCTCATCATCCAGAGAAAACACTTATTGACACACATCACTGAACTCAATGAAGAAAGAGAGCAGATACTGAAACGCAACAATAACCTGACTGAAGAAAGACAGCAGATACTGAAGCTCAACGATAACCTGACTGAAGAAGGAGAGAAGCTGCTTACAAACAATAAAAGACTAACAGCAGAGAAAGAAGATTTACAGATCAACAACAAGATTGTGAGTGAAGAGCAGATAAAACTCAAGTTTGATGAACTCTACCATGGCCTTAATGAACAAGGTAATGATTCTTCATTTAAAAGTGATTAAAAACTGATCATTCCAGTAAATATGTGTAAAAGTATTTCACAAAGACCAAGATAAACTTATTAAAAATATTTAAACTATTATATTAACAGATCAGCGCTCTGACAACTTTAAGTGGATTTACTACAACTTCTGTTTCTATTATATCTCATCTGAGAAGAAGAGCTGGGAGGACAGCAGACGAGACTGTCAACAGAGACGAGCAGATCTGCTGATCATAAAGAGCCCACAGGAAAAAGTGAGAGACAAGTCAAAGATTTTGCTTGTTTGTGCACACTGATGTAACATGGTCTTATTTATTTATTTATTTATTTATCTATCTATCTATTTATTTATGTTTGTTTGAATCAGTGGTCTAGATAATTAGTTTAGTTTTACAGTTCCTTCTTACATTTGAGATGTTTTGCTGAACCGTATTACTGTTCAATCATCACAGGAGTTTGTAAAGAAGCTGGCTGTTTCAGATTTTTGGATTGGTCTGAAAAAAACACAGGAAGTGTGGGCATGGCCTGATGGCAGTTCAGTGGCAAATTGGTGAGAGATCACAAAATTGTACTTATCATTAGTTCAAACGTCTCTCTACCACCAAAATCATTTGAAGTCTACTGAAAATAATTATCTTTATTGTTGTTTCAGGTTCTTGAGGTTTCAGTATTCGAGTCAGCCATATCGATACTGTGCTCTGATGTCTTCATCAGGATGGAAAACTGCTTCATGTGCTGATTCAAACTACTGGATCTGCAAGAAAACTATTATTTAAAAATCCCTCATTACATAAAATAAATATGAACATATACAGAGATATAAATCCATTGTTTTCTTGTAAGGCAGTAGTAGTTGTGCTTTGTATTTCTTACTATATCAGTGTATATTTAGGGGTGAGAATGATGCAGGATGTCCAACAATCTCACAGCAATTTGTAACTTTTTGATTTAGTGGCTAATTCTTATGAAAGCATATGATCTCAAGTGGCCTTAACTAATATGTAATTACACTGAAATTAATAATTCGTTACAATGTACTTACTTTTTTTTACATCGTACTTATGCTTGATTAAATAAATACAGTGTCACACTGAAGAAGGCATTGTGCCGAAACGTTTGTGTCATTGAGCCACCCAAAGAATGTAAAAATAAAAACAACACGAAGCAAATACTTGATGAGTGTAATTACATTTGTAAATACACAGTTGACCATCACTTACACCTTAACCCACCCTTAAACCTACTCATACCACCAAACCCCACCCCTAAACCCAACTGTCATTGGTAGATAAGCAAATCATAATAAATCAAAAAATAAATACAATGTACTTACTGTGTTCATAATGTATTTGAGAACACTTGTGGTGCTCTTGAGTTGGCATAGGGGTATCGGTTTGGTGCCACGCCTCCTTTTAAAAACTGAACTGAACTGTACAAATTAGCACTTAACCAGCAAAATGTAAAATAGTTACGTTTTCTTGTGTGATCAGGCTGGTATGTTACAGTTGAAGGTAAAAGGTCTTGATGAGCTCTTTACTGCAAAAAAATAAAATAAAATAAAAGGTGAATTCTTAGTAATTTTATAGTTCTTCATTCGAAACCAAAAGTTGACTCCGAATCTGAATGTACTGAATGATAACGGCTCAGAACATGGTAATGACATATCATGAGTGTCAAACACCATTGTTTCCTCATTCTCATGTAAACCATGTGAGTGTAAAATCCCATTAGAAAAACAGGCCAAACAAAGCAAAACACAGACTCTTACATTATTCAATTTAAATTTTTAATATGCACGCCCCAGGCTCCATTTGATTGGCCACAATGCTTCCTAGTGAAATTGCTACAGTTATATTTTCCCCCGTATTTATCCCTGTGTCATATCAATTCAGCTCTTAATTTAAAAAAAGTGAAAGGACAGCAGTAAACTTAATAAAACTCATCTGTTTACACCAAGTCTGATATTAATTCTTGCCTGTGCTGTTTGTCATTGAACCCACAAGATACAACCCTATATGTATATCTCTGTCAGTCCCGTTTGTCAGGCATGATTATGATTTGGCCTTTATCTACAACACAAACTCCGGAGCAGTTATGAACAGATAGCTAACAAGCTCTTAATGTGTGACTCTTATCCTTTTCAGTTTGACAAGGCTTTTACTTTGTTTGTTCAAACTTTGATTCATACAAAGTATGAGTAATGGAGTTAACTTGTTAACAAAGGTTCGGTGGCGGAACCACGCCTCACATTGTCTCCTTAACCAATCACTAACTCCCTAAAACTTGGAAGACCAGCCTCTAGCACTGTTCTTCTCGTTCTTTCGAACCCACCTTCCCTCCCTCCATTTCATCGCTTCCCATTCACAATCTTATAGCCCTTTCTTCACTCCTAGGTTGAATTGGGGAGTCCAATCACTCTACCAAAAAATATTACAGAGACGGTACCCCCACTCTGAGTCGCTGGGCATCATTGTAAGACGCCCGATCAACCTACCTACCTGTTCACTGTTTATCCTCTTACTTCCCTACTCCTTCATCCCACTGTTCTCTTACCATCCCCTACATACCTACATCCCTACAATAAAGTCTAGCTCAAAGTGTGGCGTGGTCCATGCCAGTGAATCTGTATTTCAGAGTACATCCTGCTGTGTGATTATTAGTTGATGAGAGCTGATCATTTTGTGTTCAAAATGAACAAAAAACAAGTGGGTACAAGGTTTTAACACTGACAGCTGTGATTGTAAGACAGTTAGTTCTTGTTTTTAGTATTTAGTTAGTACTTGTTTGTTCAGGTAAGCAACAGTAACTAAGCAGGATTGGCTTATAGATTAGTCAATTAGGAAGCCATTTGTGCAGCTTTCTGAACATCCTACACAGCACCAGCAGCAAAGATTCAAGATGTGTTTGGGGCAGAGCTGGTGTGTTTTACCATTTCCTGAATGTCACATGTACATTGACCACTGAAGATACTAAAATTAGTTTCAACTTCAGGTTAAAAGGCAGGCTGACAAAATGCCAAGATAACAGGATTAACACACTGCTTTAATGTACAACAACACTGAGAAATCAGAGATGAATAAAATGGACAGAGGAAAAGTGGAGATGGTGGATGTTTATGAGAGCGCAGATACTGTGAGATGTCATGATCTGAAGACAAACACAGAGACACAGCAGCCGCTTCAGCTCACAGGTACATGCATCATTCAGCTCAATACACTTTATACAGGATGTAAAAACACGCAGTTTGCAGCAGAATCTTCATTGTCTGTTGTCATTTTGTTCCAGTTCTTTTATCTCTATGAAAAACAATATGTTTCATTAAGGTATATTTTTTATTATCGTAACCATTAGATTGATTTAGCTATAGCAGAAAATTAATTGAAAGTCTCATATAAATTACTTCCGCATTGCGAATTAAGAACAGTCAGGCAGAATTACTGAAGTGACTCTAACAGTTTTCTCTGTTGCATTTTTGGTTTTATTTACTTTTTCTTCCAATAAGGTGAGACATTTTAATTAACTCTGTTTAGAAAAGGTTATCTGTGTGTTACAGATTAATGTTGTCATAAGAGAGAATGAGAAGTGTGAAGTGTTGTAATGTAGTCTTGTGTTCTTCATCCTCAGGAAGCGTCTCGGTGAAGAGCAAAAAGCAGACAGCAGATGAAGTGTGTTTGTGTTTAACATGTGCTCTTCTGCTGATGGCTGTAATAGTGCTCATCATCCAGAGAAAACACTTACTAACACACATCACTGAACTCGATGAAGAAAGAGAGCAGATACTGAAGCTCAACAATAACCTGACTGAAGAAAGACAGCAGATACTGAAGCTCAACGATAACCTGACTGAAGAAGGAGAGAAGCTGCTTACAAACAATAAAAGACTAACAGCAGAGAAAGAAGATTTACAGATCAACAACAAGATTGTGAGTGAAGAGATAAAACACAAGTTTAATGAACTCTAACATGGCCTTAATGAACAAGGTAATGATTCTTCATTTAAAAGTGATTAAAAACTGGAAACATGGATCATTCCAGTAAATATGTGTAAAAGTATTTCACAAAGATTAAGATAAACTTATTAAAAACTTATTTAAACTGTTATATGAACAGATCAGCGCTCTGACAACTTTAAGTGGATTTACTACAACTTCAGTTTCTATTATATTTCATCTGAGAAGAAGAGCTGGGAGTGACAGCAGGCGAGACTGTCAACAGAGACGAGCAGATCTGCTGATCATAAAGAGCCCACAGGAAAAAGTGAGAGACAAGTTAAAGATTTTGCTTGTTTGTGCACACTGATGTAACATGGTCTTATTTATTTATTTATGTTTCTTTGTTTTAATCAGTGGTCTAGATAATTAGTTTAGTTTTACAGTTTCTTCTTACATTTGAGATGTTTTGCTGAACCGTATTACTGTTCAATCATCACAGGAGTTTGTAAAGAAGCTGGCTGTTTCAGATTTTTGGATTGGTTTGAAAAAAGAAGAGGAAGTGTGGACATGGCTTGATGGCAGTTCAGTGGCAAATTGGTGAGAGATCAAAAAAAATTACTAATCATTGTTCAAACGTCTCTCTACCACCAAAATCATTTGAAGTCTACTGAAAATAATTGTCTTCATTGTTGTTTCAGGTTCTGGAGTTTTCAGTATTCGAGTCAGCCATATCGATACTGTGCTCTGATCTCTTCATCAGGATGGAAAACTGCTTCATGTGCTGATTTAAACTACTGGATCTGCAAGAAAACTATTATTTAAAAATCTCTGGGTTTAGGGGTGGGGTTTGCTGCTACACCTCATTTTAAAATTTGTACATTTTCATATGACTGAACTCGTATACGAATTAGCCACTAAACTGGCAGAACATTTACATTTCCTTGTGAGTTACGTTTCCTCGTCAGATCAAGCTGGTGTGTCACATTTTAGGTGAAATGAAGATAAAAAGCCTTGAGGAGCTCTTTACCACAAAAAGAACACAAGCAAATTCTTAGTAATTTTATAGTTATTCATTCGAAACCAAAAGAATTAAAGTTGACTCAGAATCTGAATGTACTGAATGATATGGTGGCCGAGAAAGGTTAATGCGCTGCAATTTAAGAAAGCACATGCAATAACAAGAAACACCGGCAAATTAAAAAACGATCTTCATCAATTTGACAGCACACCTGTTACAAATTCTCACAACACAAACAACGGAAGAAACGCGCTGCAAGTTATTGAAAACACAACGGAAGAAAATGCGCAGCAACTTATTGAAAACACAACGGAAGAAAATGCGCAGCAACTTGGTGAAAACACAAAGGAAATGTTTCAAGAGGACCCAAAAACATGACGGACCCAGCTGAGAAACGGACCCGCCGTGACTGTTGTTCAGTGAAGTGATTGGTGGTCTTTGAAAGGTGGTCTTTATTATCCTGATTACACGATTCCGTTGTCTTTTGTAAATTATCAGTCTAATTAATGATTAATTATCAACTGAAATGTTGCGTTATTAAATAAATTAACTACATCTGTATCTTAGCTGTGTCCGTCATGTTTTTGGGTCCTCTTGAAACATTTCCTTTGTGTTTTCACCAAGTTGCTGCGCATTTTCTTCCGTTGTGTTTTCAATAAGTTGCTGCGCGTTTTCTTCCGTTGTGTTTTCAATAAGTTGCTGCGCGTTTTCTTCCGTTGGGTTTTCAATAAGTTGCTGCGCGTTTTCTTCCGTTGTTGTGAGAATTTGTAACAGGTGTGCTGTCAAATTGATGAAGACCGTTTCTTAATTTGCTGGTGTTTTTGGTTATTGCATGTGCTTTCTTAAATTGCAGCGCGTTAACCTTTCTCGGCCACCGTAGAATGATAACAGTTCAGAACATGGTAATGGCATATCATGAGCCTCAAACACCATTGTTTCCTTATTCCCATGTAAATTATGTGAATGTAAAATACCAGTGGAAAAACAAGCCAATCAAAGCAAAACACTGACTCTGACGTTATTCAAAGGATAAATATGCAAACCCCAGCTATGCTATATCAATTCAGATCTTAATGTGTTTTTCTAGTGAAAGGACAGCAGTAAACTTAAAAAACTTACCCGTTTACACCAAGTCTGATATTAATTCTTGCCTGTGTTTTTTCATATATATGAAACCCACAATATACAACTTTATATATATCTCTGTCAATCCCGTTTGTCAGGCATGATTATAATTTGCCCTTTATTCCATCTACAACACAAACTCAGGAGCAGTTATGGACAGATAGCTAACACGCTCTTAATGTTAACCTATTTTCCATTTCAGTTTGACAAGGCATTTACTCCGTTAGTTCAGATTTGGATTCATACAAAGTATGATTATCTGTATTTCATAGTACATCACACTGTATGATGTATGTCCTATGCAGGGCAAGCACTAAGGGGCCAACTTTCAATGACCAGCACAGGCTTGTTTGCAGGGTTATGATCTGTAAAATCCTACTTTCAAGTTAATCTTGTTGTCCATACTCATTTTAAAATCTTTTAGAAATCCCATGGCAGATTTAAATTCCAGTTGGATGCTCTTAGACGAGAGCTGGTCCTTCTGTTTTCAAAATTTACTTAGCAAGTTGTTTGTTCAGGTAAGCAACAGTAACTAAGCAGGAGGGGCTTATTGGTCAGTCAATTAGGTAGCCTTTTGTGCAGCAATGGCAGCAATGACTGAACGTGCTTGGGGGAGAGCAGGTATGTTTTACCATTTCCTGTCCTTGGATGTCTCGTGTTTCACACATTGACCACTAATGGTACTAAAATTAGCTTCAACTTCAGGTTAAAAGGCAGGGTGACAAAATGACAAGATAGCATTTGGATTAACACACTTCTATAATGTACAACAATACTGAAAGATCAGAGATGACTGATGTTATTTATGAAGAAATGGAGATGAATGAAATAGGTAGGGGAGAAAGGGTGGACATGATGGTGGATATTTATGAACGCACAGATACTGTGAGACGCCATGATCTGAAGACAAACACAAAGACACAGCAGCCGCTTCAGCACACAGGTACTCACATCATTTAGCTCATTCACTTTATACAGGGCATTTCTAGTAAAAACGAGTGCAGTAACCCAATTGTCCAAGGACCCTGTTGTCATTTGCTTCCAGTTATTTTTGCTGTATAAAAAACAATATCTTTTATTAAGGTATTTTTTGTATTATCATAATCATAATCATATTTAGCTATCACAGATAATGAACTGGACATGTCAGACATTCACATAAAATAGATTACTTTTGCATTACAAAACAAGAAGAACAATAGTCAGGCAAAATTACTGAAGTGATAACAGTTTTTTCTGTTGCATTCTTGGTTTTATTTACATTTTATTCCAATAAGGTGAAAAACTTTAATGAATTCTGTGTTACAAAGAAACATCTTGAGCTGGAAAAGATGATAAAGACTGATAAAGACTGTAAGAGTTAATGTTGTCATAAGAGTGAATTAGAAATGTGAAGTGTTGTAATGTAGTCTTGTGTTCTTCACCATCGGGAAGTGCCTTAGTGAGGAGCAGAAAGCAGAAAGCAGATGAGGTGTGTTTGTGTTTGTTGTGTGCTCTTCTGCTGATGTCATCCAGAGAAAACACTTACTAACACACATCTCTGAACTCAATGAAGAAAGAGAGGAGATACTGAATCACAACAATAACCTGACTGAAGAGAGACAGCAGATAAAAAGAAGACTCCAGATAAACTCCAGCATGGCTTTTATACACAGGGTAATTGTGTTTATTCTCCCTAAATCATCCAAAACTGTTTTTAAATTTTTTAAGTTTAAATCTTTTTTTTTCTTCTCAATCGTTCCATTCTATACAAATAAGCAATGGCGGACACATTATGCATGAATCAAAACCAAACCATCTGAAAATCATTTTTACTGTGTTGCATTTACAGATCAGCTTGCTCAGAACATTAAATGGATTTACTACAATTTCAGCTTCTATTACATTTCATCTGAGAAGAGCTGGAGCGACAGCAGACACAACTGTCAACAGAGACGAGCGGATCTGGCTATTATAAAGAGCTCAGAAGATAATGTAATTTTTTTGAATATTTAGTTCGTTTGCACACAATTATGTGTAATGATCTGTTTTAAATATTATTTATATATTTATTAAATTTCAGCATTTTATTGACTACATTTTGATTCATCATTTTATTCATACATCGCCCAGTGTAGTTTCTTTTGTTGTTCAAAAATATCAGTATAGGATTACATGTAAAAACTGTAAATGTAAATTCTGTATTAGGAACCAGGAACTCTTCAGAAAAAAAGGAAATAAGTCTCAGTGCATACATTTTTTTATAAAGTATTTATTTGTTTATCAGGTTGAGAGGAGATATATAGTTATGTATCATCAGCATAACAGTGGAAGCTAACTCCATGTTTTTTAATGATATCACCTAGCGGTAGCTAGAAGAACCAAGAACTGAGCCTTGTGGTGCCCCACAGTGTACTTTTGATCTGTATGATGTCTCTTCATTAACTGATACAAATTGATAACGTTCAGATAGATAAGACCTGAACCAGGCCAATGCAGTTCCTGTAATACCAACATAATTTTCAAGCCTATTAAGAAGAATATTATGATCAACTGTATCAAATGCAGAACTGAGGTCCAAGAGCACTAAAAGAGAATTGCAACCACGGTCGGACGACAGAAGGAGGTCATTTGTGACTCTTAGGAGTGCGGTTTCTGTGCTATGAAATGCTCTAAATCCAGATTGAAATTTTTCTTAAATATTGTTTTTGTAGGAAGGAACATAGTTGAGCAGATACGATTTTTTCTAGTATCTTTGATAGAAAAGGCAAGTTTGAAATCGGTCTATAATTTGCTAGTTCTTTGGAATCAAGCTGTGGTTTTTTATAAGAGGCTTAATGACAACTAGTTTAAAAGTTTTAGGAACGTATCCTAGGAGTGAGATGAATTCAAAATGTTAAGGACAGGCTCAGAAACTTCTGAAAACAACTGTTTTAATAATTTGGTCGGTATGGGATCTAGCATAGGTGTTGTTGATTTGGACGAATTTATCAGTTTAGATGATTCTTCCTCGCCTACTGTTTATCCATTACCGGTCTACAATGCTCTAATTGGGACGATGCTGTAGGAGGCAGATTGATGGTGCTTATTTTATCTCTGATATCATCAATCTTGCATTCTTGTGAAAAAGTTCAGAAAGTCATTACTGCTATGTTGAGAAATGCATGTTGATGCTTTATTTTTAGTTAGATTGGCTACTGTGATAAAACAGAACCCTAGGGTTATGTTTATTTTCTTCTATTAAAATTGAAAATAAGTAGATCTGGCAGACATTAAAGCTTTTCTAAAGTTAAGTGAACTTTCTTTCCAGGTCAGACATAAAACCTCTAGTTTTAATTTCTTCCATCTACGCTCCATTTTCCAGGCTGCTTTCCTTAAGACACATGTGTGCTCATTGTGCCATGGCGTCAGATTTTTTTCCCTAAACTTTTTGAAGTGTAACGGAGTAACTATGTCTAATGTGCTAGAAAGGACAGAATCAATAGTTTCAGTTGCAGTATCAAACTCTTCTAGGCTGTCTGGATTGTTATGGAAATTAGAAAGATCAGGTAGGTTACTGACAAAATCATCTTTAGTGCTAGCGGTGATCGTTCTACCATATTTGTGAATAGAAGATGATTTGTAAGACAGTTAGTACTTATTACTTGTTTGTTCAGGTTAGCAACAGTAGCTAGGCAGGATTGGCTTATAAATCAGTCTATTAGGTAGCCTTTTGTGCAGCTTTCTGAACATCCTGCACTGCAACAGCAGAAATGACTCAACGTGTTCGGGGGCAGAGCAGGTATGCTTTATTCATTTCCTCTCCTTGAATGTCACATGTTTCACACATTGACCACTAAAGGTACTAATTTGGTTTCAACTTCAAGTAAAAACACAAGCTGACAAAATACCAAGATAACAGGATTAACACACTGCTAATGTACAGCAATGCTGAGAGATCAGAGATGACAGATGTTATTCATGAGGGAGTGGAGATGAATGTTGACAGAGAAAGAGTGGAGACGGTGGATATTAATGAGAGCACAGATACTGTAAGATGTCATGATCTGAAGACAAACACAGAGACACAGCAGCCGCTTCAGCTCACAGGTACTCGCATAAATCAGCTCTTATGCTTTATACAGAGGATTTCCAGTGTAAAAACATGTGCAGCCATTTGCAACTTCGTTCAAGGATTCTGTTCGTTCTAATGATTCTGACTATTTGCTTTAGCTGTGTGAAAACCAATATTTTCTGTTAAAGTATTTTTTTTTGTATTATCATAATCAGCAGTTTTATTTAGCTCTAGCAGGAAATGAATTGGACGTCTCAGACATTCACAGAAAATAGATTACTTCTGCATTATAAAATTAGAAGAACAATAGTCAGGCAGAATTACTGAAGTGACTCAAACAGTCTTCTCTGTTGCAATCTTGGTATTATTTACATTTTATTCCAATAAGGTGAATATTTTAAAAATAATTATGTTTAGAGAGAATATATCTGTTACAGAGAAATATCTTGGGCTAAAGTAGATTATAAAGACTGTAAGACTGAATGATACAGTAAGTGTGAAGTGTTGTAATGTAGTCTTGTGTTCTTCATCCTCAGGAAGCGTCTCAGTGAAGAGCAGAAAGCAGAGAGCAGATGAAGTGTGTTTGTGTTTGCTGTGTGCTCTTCTGCTGACGGCTGTAATAGTGCTCTGTGTGTATTTCAGTATCCAGAGAAAACACTTACTAACACACATCACTGAACTCAATGAAGAACGAGAGGAGATGCTTATCAAATATGAGCAGATGTTGGACCACAACAATAAACTGACTGAAGAAAGAGAGCAGATCAAAAAGAAGAGTGATAAACTCCAGCATGGCTTTTACACACAGGGTAATTGTGTTGATTCTTCTTAAATCATTCAAAACTTTTTTCTCCAATCCTTAATTCTGAATCCAATCATTCCACTCCATACAATAAGCAATGGCATACATGTTATGCATAAATCAAAACCAAACCATCTGAACTAACATTTTTATTAACAGATCAGCTTGCTGAGAACTTTAAGTGGATTTACTACAATTTCAGTTTCTATTATATTTCATCTGAGAAGAAGAGCTGGAGCGACAGCAGACGAGACTGTCAACAGAGAAAAGCAGATCTGGCCATTGTGAAGAGCACAGAGGAAAAAGTGAGTCTTTTAACGTACAATGGTTTTATTAATTATTAATACATTTATTAATGACATCATTTTATTGATTACATTTTATTGTTTGATAATCGCAGGGGTTTTTACAGAAGGCTGCAGCTTCAGGATCTTTTTGGATTGGCCTGACAAAAACAGAAGGAGTGTGGATATGGATTGATGGCAGCACTGTGGCAGATTGGTGAGAGAAAACTGAACAGTGCATTAGCCTAAAAGTCTCTCCATCGTCTCAAACACACAAAAAATAATTGGTGTAACATTTTATTTATGATACATTTCCACATGCTTGAATTGTGCTTTTTCAACTTATTTGAATTGCGGAATTTTAACTTTTTTTAGGCAAATAAAGTTCATTTTTTCAACCTTTTGTATCTAATCACTTTCATTTGAATCACCCTGTGAACACATGCAGCTTACTCTTGTGAAATCAATACATTTTAATTGTTTAATTTGGACACAGAAGTTTTTGTCATTTATTTCAGTTCAACTGCTTCAACGATGCCTACAGTTTAGATCTCAGAACTAATTTTAGGACAGTTATTGCTCACTGCACAACACAACAAACAGCGTTTTTGGTAATTGATCCACCAACACTCAAATCATAGGTGCTTCTGCAAGGTGATAACCTCAAAACATTACAAGAAACTTCTGAATCTTCTAACTAAGTGAAGATTAAGCTCTAACAAGTCTTTCTGTTTACTTTAAACACCTAAGATATTTTATCGTCAACATTTCCCTCTTTTAATTCAATCCCACGCAAATCTATCTCGGACCTACATAACAATATAGTTGTACCAACACAATTCCTTCATGTGGTTTTCACACAAAACTATTAAGTTAACTCAGTGGTTTACAAATTTAAATGGATTGAACATAAAACAAATAAATTAGCCAAACAAATTATAAGAATTATACAGTAATAATTATTTGAGTGCAGTATCACATACACTTAATTGACCAAACAAACTGAAAGTCTGTTGATTGTGTTTCAGGTTTGGGAGATTCCAGTATTTGAGCTCGTACAATTATAACTGTGCTCTGATGACTTCATCAGGTTGGAGAACTGAGCCATGTACTTACTTAAACTACTGGATCTGCAAGAGAACAATTCTAAAATCACTCATTACATAAAACATGTGTTACTTAAACATGTGCATAAAATGAAATAAACCCATCATGCATTTGAAAAGCAGCAGTTTTGCTTTGTATTTCTAAGTACATCATTGTACTATTTTTAAATTAAATATCTTTGCAGTGTGATTCACCATTTTGTATGTATAGTAAGGTCAAATATACTTTTAGAATTTGTTTATTTTTTTAAAAAAAAAATCGTTCACAGGGGCAAATCTTTTTTTTTTTAATGATTTTACTCTCTCTTCATGTGAATGAACACGAATGTGAATGCACACAGGGCTTCAAATAATTTTCTGCAATCAAAACTTAATAGACGATCGAGAAATTGTTTGTGGAGTTTCAAGTGTCCTAACTACTCTGGAGCAGCATTGACTAAACCAAAAGCATGAGTTCTGGGGTGGAGCTGTGTTTTTGCCAACCAATGTTATTTTCTGTTTGTGTCTAATAACTTTTTTGTTTCCATTCACTTGGTGTATGTGATATTTATAGCCTAGCCGGTACATTTCAGCACTTCCTGTCCCGGCAGCTTGGATGTCACGTGTTTTACACAGTGACATTTTTAACAGTCAATCTGAAACAAGAACAATATTATTATGCAAAACACTGAGAGATCAGAGATGGCAGATGTTACTTACGAGGACGTGAATATAACTGAAATAGACAGAGAAAGAGTAGAGATGATGGCGGACATTTATGACAGTCCAGTTGTCATGATTTGAAGACAAACACAGAGACAGAGCAGCCGCTTCAGCACACACTTTATAGACAATGAAGGGCAACCATTTGTATGTTAAGTGTCCAAACAAAATCTGACAGAATAAAGAAGACAACCGAAGTAACACTAGCATCTCTTTTTTTATCCCTTGTTTCATATGAAAAACAGAATATTGAATGAATAATGGCAGTAAATCTCAGAAATACTGTAAATTATTGCAGTTATGAAGAGATCTGACCAGAGATGGCAAAATTACACACATCCTTTACTCAAGCAGAAGAACAGATACTCAGGTTTAAAACGACTGTGGTAAAAGTTGAAGTACTGACTACACTTTTGTACTCTTGGTTTCAATTAGTAGGTAACTACTGTATCCAGTTTCCCCCACAGTCCAAAGACATGCGGTATAGGTGAATAGATAAACAAAATTGGCCATAGTTTATGAGTGTGTGTGTGTGTGTGTGTGTGGTGAAGGGGGGGGGGGGGGGGGGGGTCATAGTATAAGCTGAAGGATAGTGAGTGAGGATTAGTAGGTTATGAGACGTCACGTCACATCAAATTGATACATTTTGTTACGAACCCTTTTCTTTTAAACATAAAATAAATCCAGCAAGGGAACGCAACATAAAGAGTACTCACGAATCAAGTTATATAACTAATAAATTTATTGTAACCTCACAAATCAAATCAAAATCATGTGTAACAAATAAGCAAAAATGAAGAAAGAATCAAAAAACTCACGTTCTCCAATCAATAGACAACCCTAACATAAAACTAACAACCCAAGAATTAACAAAGCATATTAAAGTAAGACTTAAGGAAAAAAAACAAGATACTAAAGAAAATAAAAGAAGCTTGATGGCTGGCAATGAAGTCTGTCCTCCGCTCAATCTCGGTCCATATTTATAGCCAATTTGCAAAGAGCGCAACTCGCCGCAGGTGCGCAAAGGCGGACCCCTCTAGGAAACAAACAGTGAGTGACGTCATGACACATGCACACACACACACAAACAGGCAGCAGCCGTAACAATTTATATAAAAGAACTTACGTTACAAGTTTTTATGTACAATTTTTGTTGCCAGTTTTATGAAAGTGGTCCAGCAGCATCACACCCTGCAATATTGCCCAACAATTAACTTTGTTTAAAAAGTCACCCCATGTATCATCATCCTGAAGCAAACTCACAGCATTTAGCATGCAGTTTTTGAGGCTGTTAGAATAAAAACAACAGCTGCCCGTCCTGTTCATACACTTTCAAAAATTATTCTGTAGTCCTGTATATGTTTATAAATAATGTCTTGTATTATGGGTGGTGCGGGGGCACAGCAGGTATCGTTTTCACTTCACAGCAAGAAGGTCGCTGGTTAGAGTCCTGGCTGAGTCAGTTGGCATTTCTGTTTAGAGTTTGCATGTTCTCCCCGTGCTCGCATGGGTTTCCTCCGGGTGCTCCAGTTTCCCCCACAGTCCAAAAACACAAATGATGTAGGTGAATTGGGTAAGCTAAATAGTCTGTAGTGTATGTGTGTGAATGAGAGTGTATGGGTGTTTCCCAGTGATGGGTTGCAGCTGGAAGGGCATCCGCTGTGTAAAACATATGTGGGATAAGTTGAGGGTTCACTTACAGACCGCTCACGCATCTAAAATTGGTCCTACTTTAAGATATTACTTTGTAAGATAACATAAAAATAAATACGTATATGGATGAGCTGAAAAGTAATTAGACTGAAACAGAATTATTGTTGTAGATTATAGTGAAGACACTGTGTGGGCCTAGTGAGGGTTTCCTGGGGGCCAGGCGAGGGCTGCTCATGCAGGGCCAGCACTAAGGGACCAACATTTTTTCCAGTGAGCAAACTCTCAATGGCCCAGCGATCACAGTCCACGAAGGGTCCTTAGGTTAGCCTTAAGGCCCAATCCCAATTCTCTCCCTTAGCCCTTCCCCTTACCCCTACCCCACTCGTTTTGCGCGTTTACGTGAAGGGGTAGGGGTGCACCACTTCCAACTAAGATTTTTCAGGACCACACTTAAAACGGAGGGGTAAGAATTTTTCCCAGAATGCACCTGCCTCAGCAGGATAGCTGAACCCGGAAGTAAGGAGATCCACAAATTAGTATTTTTTGTCATTATTACGAATTTTTACGACAAACAAACATATGTTTTAATATATTCATAACCGTGTTCTTCTTTTACCGCCATTCTTTAAAAAAAAAAATGCTAAAAAAACCCGCTAAATTTTGTGATCTATAAACCATAATCATAACTCTAGTACAATCACAACCCCAGAACATTCTGACACACGATGACACTGGAATACCCTGTCAGTAATGTCTAGTGTCTGGAAATGAGCTTTTGCAGTGTCTGCTATAATGTTAATATTGTTTTCATGTGTTTACATAGATCAGTATGGCCATTGAGTAAATACACAGTACAGTTCCGATCTTATTGCCATATTAGATCGTTATGAATACATAATAATATCCTGAAGATAAACATCAAAAAATAACACAACTGGAATAACTCCAGCAGTTGTGATCGTCTGATCTCATATGAAGCAAGAGATCGCGATGACATATGATGACATATGCAAGTGTTGAAGTGCTGTCCCAATTCTTAGGGGTAAGTTTTGAAGCCCTTCCCCTTAACCCTCGGTTGTAAGGGCCAAGGGGAAGGGGAAGGGCCAGAGGGTAGGGGTACAAAAATAGAATTGGGATTGGGCCTAAGTGGGTCCATTAAGGACCAGCACAGGCTTGTTTGCAGGTGATCAGGTGATGATCTGTAAACCCTCACTTATAAAATAATCTTGCTGCCCACACTCATTTTAAAATCCATCTATAACAAGAGCTGAACCTTTTGTGTTCAAAATTAACAAAAACGTCTGGGGACAAGGTTTTTACAGACAGCAAAAAACTTTACACTCCTTGGGAGTACATATGACTCCCTCCATTTTGGAGATAAAATAACAATTTCTAAAGTGTGAAATTTGTACATTACTCACAGAGTTCTCTTAACACAGTAAGAGTTTATTTTTTACATCAAATTGGAGTGTGTGTTACTCTTCAAAGTGTTAATATATTAAATTTGCACATTACTCACTTTATTTCATAACAAATAAATCTAAATGGGTTATGCATGTGTATGTAAGCTAATGAGTGCAAACACTGCTTCTGATGAGAATTAATTTATTATATCTTATCATTTATTATATCATCAAGACTTGTAAAACATACTGGTTTGATCACTGTTTGTCTTAAAGAACCTGTTCGAGTAATAAAAAAAAAGGACTTCCCATCAGTAGTGGGAAATACACTGCATAATAGGGTAAAGGTTAAACACTGAAAAAAAAACTCTTAAATATACGCTTATTCACAATCATGGATTACATGATTGTGTGGAATAAATGTACTCCGGTTTTAACACTGAACAACACCAATAAAATCACACTGTATATTTAACACTGCAATTTTTGCTGTGCACTGACAGCGGTGATTGTAAGACAGTTGTTTTAGTATTTAGTTAGTACTTGTTTGTTCAGGTTAGTAACAGTACTGTAACTGAGCAGAATGGGCTTATAAATCAGTCTAATAGGAAGCCGTTTGTGCAGCTTTCTGAACATCATGGCTGGCAATAATTCAATTCAATTAGATTCATCTTTATTTCTATAGCGCTTTTACAATGCAGATTGTGTCAAAGCAGCTTAACATAGAAGTTCTAGTAAATTGAAACTGTGTCAGTTCAGTGTTCAGAGTTGAAGTTCAGTTTAGTTCAGTTCAGTGAAGGTTTAATTTTCACTGCTGAAAGTCCAAACACTGAAGAGTCGAGGCACGGAACAGAACTTCACCAACTGACAAAGTGAAGGAAAAAACCTTAAGAGAAACCAGGCTCATTTGGGCACGAACATTTCTCTTCAGGCCAATCTTCTTGTGCAGAGCTGCAGTCTAGGCCCCAGGGGCTGGAGAATGCTGGACGTCCATTGTGGAGAAGCTGCAGGTGTGAGTAGATCACCGGCAGGTGTTCAGGCTGGCCCACTCGTCTGTCACTTGGGTCTTTCAGGAATTGGTCTCATGCTCTCCACTCCTAAAAGACTGCCACAGCATCTGCTCAGGATGCGGCCTGTTCTAGGGTTATAGAGACATCTAAAATCCCCTATGGTTGCCATCATCTTCTCACAGGACTTTTATCACATCAATGGTGCTGCACATCTCTAGAGACCTCGGGATGAGTATCCCCAGGTGGAAAAAGAGAACAAGGACAATAATTAGCATAGCTGCTGTTCATAGTGTGTTTAAACAAGATATACTAAATATTCGTGCAAAGGGATGTGCTATGAATGAAACCAAATGTGAAGAAACATGTAAATCACAGGAGTGTCTGGTGCATTAAGACAGGAGGAGCGTGTTCTACAGGTGTTTTTTCAAGCCCACTCACCTGCATAGAGCGTACTCATGCATTATGTGATGCATTGTGTGTATGCTTTACTAAAAAGATACGTCTTTAATCTAGTTTTGAATTGAGAAACTGTGTCTGAGCCTAGGACAATATCACGAAGGCTATTCCATAGTTTAAGAGCCCTAAATGAGAATACCCAACCTTCTTTAGTGGATTTTGCTATTCTGGGTCTACCAGAAGTCCTGAGTTTTGAGATCTTAAAGAGCGGGTTGGATTGTAACGAGACAGAAGGTTGGTTAGATAAAACCGGAGCTAGATTATTTAAAGCTTAATATTTATTATAATCAATACGGAACTTAACAAGCAGCGTAAGGAGGATAAAATTGGGGTGATATGGTCATATTTTCTAGATCTGGTAAAAACTCTGGCAGCTGCATTTTGCTTTCGTTTATTAACAACTGCAAATGCATTGCAGCAGCAACAATGACTCAACATGTTTGAAGGAGAGCAGTTATGTCTTTGCATTTCCTGTGTTTCACACATTGACCCTTAAAGGTACAAAAAAATCATTTCAAGTTCTGGCTGACGAAATGGCAAGATACCAGGACAAACACACTGCTATAATGTACAATACTGAGAGATCAGAGATGACAGATGTTGTTTATGAAGAAATGGAGATAAATGAAATGGACAGAGGAGGAGTGGAGATGATAGTGGATGTTTATGAGAGCACAGATACTGTGAGACGCCATGATCTGAAGACAAACACAGAGACACAGCAGCCGCTTCAGCACACAGGTACTCACATCATTCAGCTCATACACTTTATACAGAGCATTTCTAGTAAAAACAAGTGCCGTAACCCAATTGTACAAGGATCCTGTTGTCATTTACTTCCAGTTATTTTAGCTGTATAAAAACCAATGCTTTCATTTTTAATTTTATCATAATCATCCGATTAATTTAGCTAAGGCAGATAATGAATTGAATGTCAGATATTCACAGAAAATAGATTACTTCCAAATTAAACATAAGGAGACTAACAGTCAGGCAGAATTACTGAAGTGACTCGAACAGTTTTCTCTGTTGTATTTTTGGTTTAATTTACTTTTTATTCTAATAAAGTGAGAGATTTTAATTAACTCTTTTTAGAATTGGTAAAGGAGAAATATCTTAAACCAAAGTAGATCATATAGACGGTAAGAATAAATGCTGTCATAAGAGTGAATGAGAAATGTGAAGTGTTGTAATGTAGTCTTGTGATCTTCAATTTTAGGAAGTGTCTCAGTGAAGAGCAGAAAGCAGAGAGCAGATGAAGTGTGTTTGTGTTTGCTGTATGCTCTTCTGCTGATGGCTGTAATAGTGCTCTGTGTGTATTTCATCAACCAGAGAAAACACTTACTAACACACATCACTGAACTCAATGAAGAACGAGAGCAGTTACTGATACGCAACTATAACCTGACTGAAGAAAGAGAGCAGATAAAAAAGAAGAGGGATAAACTCCAGCATGGCTTTTATATTCAGGGTAATTGTGTTTATTCTCCCTAAATCATTCAAAACTGTTTTTAAATTTTCAAGTTGAAACCTTTTTATTTTAAATCATTCCACTTCATGCAAATAAGCGACGGCTTACAAATTGGGCATAAATCTAAGACAAACCATCTGAACTAACATTTAAACTGGTTATATTTAAAGATCAGCTTGCTGAAAACTTTACGTGGATTTACTACAGATCCAGTTTCTATTATATTTCATCTGAGAAGAAGAGCTGGAACGACAGCAGACGAGACTGTCAACAGAGAAAAGCAGATCTGGCCATCATAAAGAGCTCAGAGGAAAAAGCGAGTCTTTTGATTACTTTGTTTGTGCACCGTTGACTTATAATGATCTGTTTAAATTATTAATTATTCAATTTCAGCATTTATAAATGACATTTTATTGTTTGATAATCACAGAAGTTTTTACAGAAGGCTGCAGCTTCGAGTTTCTTTTGGATTGGTCAGACAAAAAAAGATGGAGTGTGGAAATGGATTGATGGAAGTTCAGATTGGTGAGAGATCACTGAATTTGACTCATTTAATGAGTCTCTCTATTGTCAGTATCATATACACAATAATTGAGCCCAGTGACAATTTCTTCATTGTGTTTCAGGTTTGGGATTATTCAGTATTGGAGCTGGAACAATTATAACTGTGCTCTGATAACATCATCAAGTTGGAGAGCTGAGAGATGTACTTACTCAAACTACTGGATCTGCAAGAGAACATTTCTAAAATCCCTCATTACATAAAACATGTGTTGATTAAATGTGTGTATCAAATGAAATAAAGACATTGTGTTTTCAAAAAGCAGCCATTTTGCTTTGCATTTCTAAGTACAGGGGTATTAACAATGAAATTGAAACATTGGCCAATTTAGGGCGGACTCACACTATGTACAGTTCCCTTGTCTCACCCAACGGCCCGCACTCACATTACATTCGGGCCTGAGCACGCTTACGTCATCGTTGATGCACTGTTCAGTTTAAGAGAAGTGCTCTAGCTCAGCACAGTGGACATTTCTTTATAGCATTATATGGTTTTAGTCGTTTGATAAGCAATGACACACAGTCAAATATTTCGCCAAACAGATCAGCCACTTTAGACGCTCATAAACAATCATAAAGTCCTCGTGCTGCAGGAATTAGCAGAAGGTCTGCTGAAGGTCGTTCAGTGAGGGGTTTGCATCTTTAATAATCTATGACAGTTTGCGTTCATTAAACAGTAAGAACGATTAATAAATCCATATCAAACAGTCCCCAAAAGTCACGTCTCCTCTTCAGTTTCGGGCTCAAGCGCACTTTGCACTCATACTACAAGCGCACCGTCTGAACCCAAGTGAACCACGCAATTCAGAGCACCCACACTTCTCAAACGAATGGGCCTGGGCACAGTTCGCATAGCGTAGTGCGATTACCCCCTCAGTGTTGGATGTTTCATGGCTAAATTTGACCATGCTTATGAGAACATATCTGTTTGATCCTGAAGACGGTCTTTAACACTTTTTCTCCCCTGCTGCTCACATCAACAACAATCAAAGCCAGCAGACAAACTGATGGTCCTTCTTTGTCATCTGTGTGACTCAAGTAATAGATGGATCACCTCTGATGTGTATTTGTTTTTCCTCATCAAAGTCCAGACTCTCACCCAGGAACTCAATTACAGCAGCTTTCATCTACTTCCTCTTTCGCAAACAGCAAAATCCACAATATCAGCGAGTCAGATCTCAAATACTTAGATAAATATGGATGCCTAATGAGTCTAGTAAATAGGTAAAACAATAACATTAAACAAACCTTGACCTAATGTGTTTTTTTAATCTATAGATTATATTTGTTTAACAGATGCACAGTCAGCACAATCAAAAAGAGATTTTGTCAGTAAATCAAGTGAAGCTTGTTTTAATGTTTAGGTTTTGTAACTGTATCTATGTAATTACATTTCATGCTGCAGAAATAGCGTAGGTGTGAGCAACACCGTCAACTGATATCTTGAGTAAACTAATGTTTCATTAGCATGGCAAAACATTAAGCTAACAGTCTTTTAAAAGGCAAAACAACAGACTTTAAAGGAGATGAGCCATTTAGTACACAATACACTCTCTGATTTAAAAATATCATCCCAATGGGCAAAAACAAGCCTTACTTAAGAGGCAAGTGCCAATGGAACAGATTGGATATAACACAAAGAATTCAACAGTCTGTGTAAATGCTGCTTATCTATTTTGCTAGTTTTGTATCTGGTCCCTGCCTACTTAATCTTAGTGACATCTTATAATCACTGGTGAACCTCTAGGCTCGGTGTTTGGCCCTCTGCTATTCCTCAACTTTAACAAGCCAAATCGTTCTTATTTTCCCAAAACTCTTATGGCAGTTCAACACTGCTCTATACGTAATTCCAGTTGGAAGTATCTAGAAAAATCTCAGCTTGCCTTTTGTAGAAATTAAAATAACAAATTGATGAAATATTTTAATATATTAAAACAATTACAATGCTACTAGCCACAAACCTTCAAACAGAATGAAAAAAAAAACAGACAAGCTACAAAGTATTTACTCGCTGCTTTGTTTGATGTCTTGTATGTGATGCAATGTCATTAAAACATCTCCAGGTATGCCAGGTCCAGGTAATCCAGGTAATTTCCTGGCATATGTGGAAGTTGTGTTCGCTAGTTCTTCTGTGCACAACTTTGGAAATTTGGTTTGAAGTTTTTTAAATATTGTAGCACTTCTCATTTGTGCTGTTCTAATTTCTAATTTTAGGTTTCTTTAAATAAGCCTCTGCTAAATGAATAAACTTGGAAATGTAAATGTTCCAAATAGCCACACACTTGAACCACACCTCTGCAAACTGACACACCTTTATGACAGTTTGCAATGAATACACATTAAAATGGTTGGTACAATGTTTAAGTATTCATATACCTGAAACTGCTTAAGCTAATTGCAAAAGAAACTGTAATGCTTGGTTAATGAGGCTTTGTTTTGATTGCTCCATCACCCAAGTCGGATGTGAATCTACTCCTTTTTTCCCCAAATAGCTCCAAATTTGTGCATTAAGACCGTAAAACTAATCAATTACATAATAGTGCAAAAGTGGAAATGTGTTGTTCTTGAACAATGAAACTCATGGAAACCACCCTAAAGGTGGAGTCACGTTAAAAAAAATGTAAAGTCATTGTTTATTGTCAATAATGTATTAATGTAAAGTAGAGCTCACACTGGTGTCACTTTCAAACCAAGCAGCTTTCTGTTAGAGAGCCCAACAATCTCATGTCACCAAATTCAAAATCTGTTTGCTATATTGGAAAAACTGGACATCGCCTATGAAATTTCACGAAAGTAACTTTTAAACACCACAGTTTTTGGTTGGCAAATGAGGGAAAACTGACATGCCCATCCTTAATGCAAATAAAATTAGGATGAGGATTTTTTTGTCATCTAGTTCATGTAGATTTCTACTAAAATGACTGGATTACACTCACAATATTTTCTTCAAGCAATGTAAAATGACCACACCAAAAGGGAAAGGCCCAGTCGAGACACAATCCATTATAAATCAACAGAGCAGGTCAGGCAAAAATAACTGTTGAGGAAACGTGCGTAGCCTTACTTGGCCAGAACAATGGGACGAGAGGGCGGCTCAAGAATGGTTACAGTAGAGGGAAACTAGCGATGACCCCCAAGGAGCTGATGGAAGACTCGTGGCTTCCTGACCTCGTTCAAACGCCCCACGCACCGTCCAGTGTGAAGAGGGGCTCTAGTGCACAGGATAGGGGTCACGGGGGCCAGAGAAGGCTGGAGGTCCGACGACGGAAAGGTTCCTGTCCAGGGAAATCCTGTCTTTCAACAGCAACACATCATGGATCAGGACCCTCACTGTGTCTTCGGGCCCCTCGGGGACTGTTATGTCCAAACTGCAGATCTGCAGATTGTCTGAAAAAGCTGGCCACACTTCCTTGACGTTTTATGATTGAACCTGAGGTCAAGGAGAGCGTTCGCCAGGAGCAGAGGAGTTTCCGATTTACAGGAGCAACCCAAAGATCACCAACATCTTCAGCAAGCACTCTTAAAAATAAGTGAAGTTTATTTATAAACAAATTTCGAGAGGATCATTTGCTTATGATTGTTCTCAGCTGTTCCAGCGTCGACTCATGATCGATTATCCAATCAGATGATTCCTAACTCTCTATAAATAACCAAAGTTTTCTTATCTTATCATCTTCGTCTTGAAGAACCCCCCTAACCCTCCACCCGCCAACCACTACCCACCCTCCCCTACTTTCCCTCCTTTTCATATGGGCGACACGGCAGCCCAGTGGTCAGCACTGTCGCCTCACAGCAAGAATACCTTTGGTTTAAGTCCCTACTAAACCAGCTGACATTTCTGTGCAGAGTTTCGCTTGTTCTCCCCTTGCTCGCGTGGGTTTTCCCCAGGGTTCTCCGGTTTCCTCCCACAGTCCAAATAACATGCACCCTAAGTAAATTGAACACACAAATTGTTACCACAGTCAAGCTCTTAGCGAGTACACCTCACCTCAGTTCCATCACTAGCTGGAAATAAGCCGAGGGGGAGTTCATCGAGATCTACCTGAGCTCAAACTCTCCTCTCGCCCTGCAAATGGGAGGGAGCCCAGGGCTCAAGGATCTCATAAGCTCAGGGCTCTCTCCCGGGACAGCATGCCAAACAAGCTTTATTATCAATCATCAGCTAAGTGTGAACTCTTGAAATGTTTTTAGGGAGCAGAGCCTTTAACATTGATGGCACCTTTAAATCAAAAGTTTCTTTATACTGGAAAAGAACATTTCACACCACCAGTTTCATATAGCGTACTTTTGTGCAACCACCAGTTTCATATAGTGTACATTCACGCCAATCTACTTATAATTACATCACTGGTAGGGGCTTAGATCCGAGTAGTTCCAGAAGCTCAGTTAACTGCTTGTTAATTTGTGATATATGGAATGCTGTTTTCAGATCTTAGCTCCTTCTTATTTGTATTAAGAAAATAGTCATTTATGGTCTGTTTACTCACCACACATATACAGTATATGATCTCAGGACCAGATTAACCAATGGATATTATGGGCACAGGCCCAGGGGCCCATATGCACTTGGGGCCCCTGCGAGGGGGAAAAATGCAGATTTGGGAGTGTCTATTTAGGTTAAATGCAAATACCTTGTTGGAATAAGTGTTTTGAGCGATTTCCGCCCATCTTTGTTTGACAGAAACAAAACTAAAGAGCGCAATTGAGAAAATAATGAAAATGTGATATAAAGTCACAAGTGGCTCGTGGGTATTTAATTAAGTTTAGTCTATTTCATGTTTATAAACAGCATCTAAATAGTTATATCAAATATTCTATAAATAGTTATTTTCCACCTGGTGTTAAATGTTAGTGACATCTTAATAGAACTAATTTGTATTTACAATTAATACCCTTTAAAATATGTATTTTTAGTACTGCCTTGGTGAACTTGATCAAGTATACTGAAAACCATTAAAAACATGCTTTAAATGCTTTAAAAACAAGTAAAAATCTTTGTAGACTATAAATATATGTACTATATATCATTTATTTTAAAAATGCGGGCAATACAATATAGATTCATTTTATTAAAAAAAAAATATATTATTCTTATTTTTTAACTATTCAACTATTGCGGTGCGTGACTGGGTAGGGGGCCCTACAAGACAATGTGCCCAGGGGCCTCTGAATTCATAATCCGGGCCTGTATGATCTATTTATAAATCACACAATATTACAAAATCATGTTGTACACTACAGTCTCTGGACGAGATGCATCACTAACAACAATATTGTAGCAATTTATAAAAATCACTCCCTGGATATCGAAAATTAAGCATGATCGTGATTTACAAAAGTATTACAGCACTCTGGGAGCATTTATTAGTACTATTAGTTAAACCTGGCCGTAAAGTCTTATAGAGATCCTGCAACGCATGATGTCAGAATTAAAAAGTGAATTGGTACCACCATCCATGCTTGGTTTCCTGAGAACTAATTTCCCCCGCACCATCTTCCTGGTTGTTTTGACAATGTTTTTAGGAACTCTGAAGTGATGCAATTCATCCAAAAGCAACATCAAGTAATGCATTCAACAAAATTAACAATTGAAGGATAAGGGAGGATATGATCAAGGCTGCTATCATTGTGTCTTATTTTGAGATGTTGGAAATTGGGAATGTTGATGTATTTTTAGACTTTATGTTAGACAGGCTCAAACTCTCGCTGTTTTAAAAAATTAATATTTTCATAGCTTGACTTTTGACAGCATCTGAAAATTGTGTTCTGCTTTTTTTAATTGCTTTTTTATTACTTTATGTTTTTGATTGTGTGTTCTTATCCATATTTCAAGAGTTCACACTTAGCTGATGATTGATAATAAAGCTTGTTTGGCATGCTGTCCCGGGAGAGAGCCCTGAGCTCATAAGATCCTTGAGCCCAGGGCTCCCTCCCGTTTGCAAGGCGAGAGGAGAGTTCGAGCTCAGGTAGATTTCGAGAACTCCCCTGCTGTAGTAGCTAATGAACAGATAGTGATTGTTCTTAAGAGATTTAGTAGGAGCACTACTTGCTAAGAGCATGTCTATGGTGCCGATTTGGATTAGTCAATTAACTTAAGTTGCATGTTTTTGGACGGTGGGAGGTAACCGGGGAACTCGGGGAAAACCCACGTGAGCGCGGGGAGAACGTGCAAACTCCATACAGAAACGTCAGCTGGCTTGTTAAGGACTCGAACCAGTGACAGTCTTGCTGTGAGCCAACAGTGCTAACCACTGGGCCACCGTGCCACCCATCTAGGAAAGGAGGAGGAGTAGCGGGGATTGTTCAATACGAAGATGGCTGTGATATTGAACTTAGGGTATTTATAGTGGCTCAGGAATCGTCTGATTGGCGAATCATAAATTTAATAATGCAGGACCAGCTGCAAGCCATCATAAGCACGTGATCCTCTCGAAAATTAGTTTATAAATAAACTTAAAGATTTATTCTCGTATGTAAAGAACATTGATAAACATTTGACATTTTAAAAAGCTAATAAAAAAAACTGACTTTTAAGGCCCCGTTTACACTAGTGTGTTTTAGTTTTAAAAAGGCATTTTAGCATGAAAACGATCTGCATCCACACTAGCGTTTAACCCAGCGTTTCTGAACATATCTCTGTACACACTACTCCACCAAAAACGTATATCACGTGACCATTCGCGCACTCTGGGCATGCGCGTTTAAGTATAAACAGGAAGCATGTGTCTCGCTCGGCATTCTAAATAGGGCTTACGTTGCTTGAAACACGAGTGATTAGCGAGTGCTCGAACAATAGCTTGCCTCGTGTGAATATATGCAGCTGTTGTAGTAAAAAGGCAGAGTTTAACTGCACAATGGCGCCTAAAACCGGACAATAGTGCAAACAATGCTCCCATTTCTGTCCATGTTGTTTACAGTGAAGGCTGGTCTGTGGCGTTATAGTCATGTGATAGGGGCTTGATGAATAAGGGAAGGATACGCAATGACCCTAAAGCTCCAATCACGTAGCGAATCTTAGCAGCCACGCCTCCGTTTTCAAATGTCTCCGTTTCCCCCATCCACACTGAGATGGAGCAGCATGAATTTTTTTCCATTTTAGAATGAAAACGGCCTCTCCAGCGTTTCCAAAACGCTCCGTTTTCGGGGCTTGAAAACCCCGGCGTAGTGTGGACGGATGGCGTAACGGTAGCAAAACGTATGCGTTTTAAAACGAAAACGCATTTGTGTAAACGGGGCTTAAGTTTATTGGTTGAAACAGCAACATGCAGTGCTACATATCATTAGCAGACAAACACGTTCTAAATGTTTAGTATCACCTAAAAATGCTGTTTCATCCATGTATTCACACTGTCAGCATTCACTTACCTCACTGTTCCTTTTGCATTAGATTAGACAACTCTGAAGTATGACTCTGAAGTATGACTATTTTAGTTCTTAGAAGCTAAATTTCCTGTAGTGTGCTTGGCAATAGTTCTAGGAACTATAAAAACATTTCTCCAAAGCCCTATTTTATTTTATTATCTTAAATTAAAGGTGGTCCTGTAAATAAAATTCACTTGAGCCAATAGTTATATTAACTGACCAGAACTAGGAAATCAGAGCACATCACACCTGTCCTCAGGTCTTTACACTGGCTCCCAGTTACATTCAGAATAGATTTTAAAGTATTTTACTTGTCTATAAATCACTAAATGGCCTAGGACCTCAATACATTACAGATATGATCACTGAATACAAACCTAATAGATCACTTAGATCATCAGGATCATATAAACTAGAAATTCCAAGAGTTCAGTCAAAGCAGGGTGAATCGGCCTTCAGCTACTACGCCCCTCGCTGCTGGAATCAGCTTCCAGAAATGATCAGATGTGCTCCAACATTAGACACGTTCAAATCAAGACTGAAAACACATCTGTTTAGCTGTGCCTTTACTGAATGATCACTGTGCTAAGTCCAACAGATCGCACTATTGTGTCTTTCTTTTCTTTTTCGTTCTTTTATAACTTGTCTTAACTAATTTTAATCTGTTTTTTTATCTGTTTTTTTATTATTTGTTTTTATTTTTTTTATATCTCAATTTTGTTTCTGTTTATGTAAAGCACTTTGAATTGCCACTGTGTATGAAATGTGCTATATAAATAAACTTGCCTTGCCTTAACTGGCTGCATCAAAATAAAATCCTCCAGTGCATCTTCAGACACCTGAGGTTCTTCCTGCATGAGAAGCAAGACCAAAAGCTGAATATACTGGACTGTGAAGGCATGTCGGCGGTATGCATGATGCGATCGCACCGGATCTATGGGTGTGAGACCAGGAGGGCTCATCCTCCCCGATACACAAAGCGTCCCTTCATGAGCTGCTCTATTCTCTCCATTGTGAGCGTGGTTTTAGGGCAGTCTCAAGCTCTCGCTCTCTCAGGCCTGTCACTGGAGCTAAATGACTTCCCTGTCATCAGCTGAGCACACAGCCGGTTCAGCTGCAGGCATTCAGGAGCGCCGAGCTGACAGCTCCCTCCTGATCACAGAGGCTCACTGAGGCACTTCTTAAATGGTATGCAGTAAATTAAATGAGGCTGAGCAACATTTCGTGGCCTTAATGAGAGGACATAACCTGTCTGTCAAAACTAGAATGGACAACTTGTCTAAATGCAAAGGCACACTGAAATTCACACATATATGCACAAGTGTGTGTTATTCTCAACGAGAGGTTCATGAAAGTACTTCTAAAAGGTCTGGGAGCTTTTGTCATTAGTGAAAAGTGTCATTTAGTCATTAGGGAAAAACCTGCATACTGGATATACCGTACTGTTCATTTGTCAGTAAGATAGTTACATTTAGTCATTTAGCAGACGCTTTTGTAAGCAATTGTAAGCAACTTACAATTGACGAGGCATTCAACGATTCAACAGGAAAAGGCAATGCACACAGGAAAATCTAATTATACAAAGTAACTGTACTCAAAGAACTCAATGCTGGAGTTAGGAGGGGAGTGTTTTTTTTTTTATTTTGTTTTGTATGTTTGTTTTTTGAGAGAGAGAGAGAGAGAGAGAGAGAGAGAGAGAGTTTCTACAGGTGGTTTGTCAAGCCCACTCACCCATGTGAAGCACATTTCATAAATGCACAATGTTTTTTTTGTTTGTTTGTTTTTTTCATATTGAGTGATTGTAAGAATGTAGGCAACACGGTGGCGCAGTAGAAAGTGCTGTCGCCTCACAGCAAGAAGATCGCTGATTTGAGTCTCGGCTGGGTCAGTTGGCATTTCTCTGTGGAGTTTACATGTTCTCCCCGTGTTTGCGTGGGTTTCCTCCGGGTGCTCCGGTTTCTCCCACAGAGTTGCGGCTTGAAGGGCATGCACTGCTTAAAAAAATGCTAGATAAGTTGGCGGTTCATTCCACTGTGGCGACCCTGGATTAATAAAGAGACTAAGCGGAAAAGAAAATGAATGAATGAATGAATGATTGTAGGAAAGTGTCTGGTGCAAGTATCATACAGGTGAACGTATCAGAGATGAAAGAGTGTGTTTTCTGCAGGTGGTTTGTGAAGCCCACTCACTTGTAAGATTTAATATATATTTTTAAAAGTAAATTTTGCTTTCTTTTTTAATAGCAAAAAGCATCACACTGATCATGATGATTTGAAGAATTATGGATTATAATCTGACATTTTCAGAATATTAGCATTTCTATCATTTGTTAGCAGACAATGAAAATAAGACTTAAATTATATGATAACTACTAGTATTTTTATTTGAATTTTTTATAGGGCACCACGGCGGCGTAGTGGGTAGCACGATCGCCTCACAGCAAGAAGGTCGCTGGTTCAAGCCTCAGCTGGGTCAGTTGGCCTTTCTGTGTGGAGTTTGCATGTTCTCCTCATGGTCGCGTGGGTTTCCTCCAAAGACATGTGGTGTAGGTGAATTGGGTAGGCTAAATTGTCTGTAGTGTATGAGTGTGAATGAGTGTGTATGGATGTGGTGATAAGTTGGCGGTACATTACGCTATGGTGACCGCAGATTTATAAAGGGACTAAGCTGAATTTTTGAAAGACATATCATCAGTGTCAGTATATTATTGACAAAAAAGAATATTGCACTTACACTGTATAAAATATCTTTAAATTAGTAGTTTTTATGTTTTATTTTTCCGTATGTTTTTTCCGCTTCTGAATTGCATTTGGAGACCTTGATCTTTTTCAACAGTTCATTCATTCATTTTCTGTTCGCTCAGACCCTTTATTAATTATGGGGCGCCACAGCGGAATCAACCACCAACTTATCCAGCATATGTTTTACGCAGCGGATGCCCTTCTAGCAATTGAAAACCAATGGAAAACCCCCATACACACTCATTCACACACATTCACTACAGACAATTTAGCCTAACCAATTCACTTATACCGAATGTCTTTTGGACTGTGGGAGAAACCGGAGCACCCGGAGGAAACCCACGTGACCACGGGGAGAACATGCAAACTCCACACAGAAATACCAACTGACCCAGCCGAGGCTCGAACCAGCAACCTTCTTGCTGTGAGGCGAATGTGCTACCCACTGCGCCACCGTGGTGCGCTTTTTCAACAACTTTTAACTTTGAAATGTTTGAAAAAGTTACTTTTTTAACATTTTATAATACATAAAATATATTGATATATTGTCTGAGTTGGGGTTGTATAATATGATTCACAAACCTTGTAATAATCTGCCAGTACATTTTCTATTATTCGACTTATTTCTCTAAAATTATTATTATACGTCATTTCAAACTAAAATGTCAATAAAAGTCGCTTTGTAAAACTGTAACTTTGTAACAAAGCACAGATCAACATCCCATAATGCAAATCATAACCATAAATAACCATTTTTTGTGTATAACTTACAGTTAGTACAATATCACCCAATAATAACATACAATTCTAAAAAGCTGTTTCTCCATTTCTTATATATAAATGAGCTTTAAATTAATGTAAAAGTCTCTCTGTTGGGCAACAGGTTAATTTAGTGCATCTAGGACAAGAGTCATGAGTAGGCCCACATGGAATCTGAGCGCGCGAAGAATTCCGCAGATTTCCGCAGATTTTTAGCCCATCATTGATTCTGTTTATTTACTTGTGTAAATGTGTGTAAATTTATATTTATTCAGTTTTTTTATTAATTTCAGTAATAATATTGACTAATATGAAAATATTTATATGATTTATTTACAATACAGTTTGTAAAGTAATATTTTCCGTGTTTTAGTAGAGATTTTATTCGAGAGGCTTGCTTTGTTTACCAAATAAAGTGGATGTCATTAGATTCGCATTATAAACATTAAATAAATGTTAAAAAGGTATTACTTTTTATTTCATATATTAAGGGTTTAGTTACTATACTCACAAAATCATTCCACATAAATCCGCAGATTTTTAACAAAATAGTCCGCAGAAATAGCAAAAAATGTCCGCAGATTCCGTGTTGGTCTACTCATGTACAGTATTGATGAACCTAATTGTTTTATTCTCTAGCTAAAAGGAGACAACCCCTGAAAGAGATCAAACAGCATTTAACAAGCAAATACAGTCAAACAAACTGAAATAAAAATGTACAGTCCATAGCACGACACACTTTAAAAACCATTAGCAAAAAGCAATGTCATACATTTGTTGCTCTTCATTTGAAACCACAAGACGCAAGTGCAGACCTGCTATAAAATGTCCTTTTGGTGCTCATCAGCATTTGGATGGTGCTAAAGCATTTCTAGTCTGCCAAAACAACTAGATGCCACACACAGACAATCACACACCCTCGTCCAGACAGGTGCTCATCAGGTGGAAGGACGAACAGCAACTGGCATCAATATTTCAACTGCTTAATTTAGATGTGAATGCTTTTCTTTCTACAACATTTTTAGCACTTCATAAATCTGACTTGTCTCTCAGTCTAACCCAGAGGGAGCAATGACACCACCTGTTGGAAAACCAAGTATGTAAACTGCTAATGCACTTTGGAAAATGATAGCTGGCATCTGGTTGGTCTATGCTGCTGGTTATTTACTGGTCAAAAATGGTTTACTGGTCATCAACTAAATGCTATTCTAAAAAAATAATAGAAAAAAGAAATACATTTAGATGAATTTCGCGAAAAGTTACAAAAGTGACCCACAATAGACACTATTTTCAGAAGGTTATATGAGAGCTTACATTTTTGTTTACTTTTTTTGTCACTTTACTAAATTTCCTAATTTCCAAATGGTCCACGCTTTGTCCCCTTACATATGGAATAATGACATTAGCTAAAATAGGCAAGAGGAAGGTAAAGATTATCTTTTCATTATGCTAGATTCATAAGGAAATGTCTATTCAAGATTTCATGACTAAATATAATTTTTCGTGTTGTCCTAAAGGAAATTTCTATAGTAAAAGCAACTCCTAATGGTCTTTCTCGTTTAACTAAGTGATTGTGAAGATTGCACTGCATTTTTTATTTATTTTACTTACATATATTTTGTAGAGGAACACTAATGTAGCCTAAATTTTTTTTAAAATTTCAATTATCTATTTTTTGCTGTCATCCAATGTTTATATCTTGTTATTGATCATGGTTTGGTTAATAGTTTATACATAGTGGCTATTGTTCATGCTAATTTAAACAAAAATATATATATTTTCACTTGGGTTCCTCTGTGTTATTTGGGCCAGAATATGTAGATTTTGGCAGTCACTGTGGTATGTTGTTTTACAGCTATTCTTAATCTTTATTTCCTAACATTGTTACATTAAATAAGTGAACATTAAGTCTTTGGTTGAAGGATACATATAAGATGGCCAGAATAATCCAGGGCTTAAATCGTGAATAAAGTATGAATTGACCGTCTCGTCCAGATCCACAGTGGTTAAATCTGGTACAGGTCATGAGGTAACACGATCTGCCCGCCACTTCAGCTATCCACCACTGACGTCAGGGCAGTTAAAGCTCAATAAGAACATTTCTTTAGAAACAGCACCACCTGCTGCTTTACCAGGTTTTTGAGAGTATGAATTGTGATTTGAAGAACCCCCCCCCAAACACACACACACACACACCACCACCACCTATTTACTGCTATTTTTAGTAATGTAAACTATCTGTCAAAACTGTAGGAACATCAAGATAAACTTTCTTATTCATTTGAAAAAAGAAAGGATGGGAATATATTTTAAAAACATAATTTAGCCTAATCCTGAGATTGAAATATGAATTTTAGCACAGTATTTAATCTCTCATATCAGTGTTGTAAAAATTAAGCAAAACTGTTGGTAAAGGATTATATTACTAATATAAATCTCAATCTAAAGACTAGGCGCCACGGTGGCCTAGTAGGTAGCACGTTCGCCTCACAGCAAGAAGGTCGCTGGTTCGATCCCCGGCTGGGCCAGTTGGCATTTCTGTGTGGAGTTTGCATGTTCTCCCCGTGGTTGCGTGGGTTTCCTCCGGGTGCTCCGGTTTCCCCCACAGTCCAAAGACATGCGGTACAGGTGAATTGGGTAAGCTAAATTGTCTATAGTGTATGTGTGTAAATGAGAATGTGTGGATGTGTTTCCCAGAGATGGGTTGTGGCTGGAAGGGCATCCGCTGCGTAAAACAAATGCCGGATAAGTTGGCGGTTCATTCCGCTGTGGCGACCCCGGATTAATAAAGGGACTAAGCCAAAAAGAAAATGAATGAATGAATGAATCTAAAGACTAAAACAAAATGCAAAAATAATATGGCACATTCAGGGGTTGAACAAGGAAACTGAAATACTGGCCAATTTAGTGTTGGAGGTTTTAAGGCTAAATGTGAGCTGCCTGGTGGCCGATCTTCATTGATTGCACATTCCCCCAGTATAAGTAGTTTGTGAAGGTTTAATGACTAATTAAGTAATAGCACAGTTTTGCTTACATTATTGTGATGCACGCAACATTATGGGTGACATAAAAGGGGTCAAAAGAGGACAAATTGTTGGTGCACATCTCGCTGGTGCATCTGTGACCAAGACAGCAAGTCTTTGTGATGCTTTAAGAGCCACGGTATGCAGGATAATATCAGAATACCAGAAAGAAGGATGAACCACATCCAACAGTAACTGTGGACGCAAGAGGAAGTGGCCTGAAAGCGGGTGCTAACTCGGATTGTATTCAAAAAACATAAAACCACAGCTGCCCAACTCACTGCAGAATTAACTGTGCACCTCAACTCTCCTAATTGCACCAAAACTGTTTGTCTGGCGCTTCACAGGGTCTATATACATGGCTGAGCTGCTATAGCCAAATGTTGTTTTTAACATTGTTCTCTGTTGAGTCCAGTCCACCTTCACTGTCTGTCACTTTTAATATAAACCTTATACTACCGGTAATTAGATTGTAGTCAAATTAAATTATACTTCAGGTAATTGTATTTAAATTAATCAAATTATAATTAAAGTAATTTTAATCAATTCAATGCAATTAATCCAACTGTTATTAGAACTGTTATATTTTAATTAGCCCATTAAAATTATTATAATTATATTATTTTGGATAAACTATATATATATATATATATATATATATATATATATATATATATATATATATATATATATATATATATATACAAAATATACATAATTATGTCAATTTTATATTAAATTTAATAAATTATCACTTTTTAAACATTTATATTGATGGGGAGTGCATGGGTGATCAGTACGTCTGTGTGTGTTGATAATGGAAATATTTACTAACCATTAGACAACGGATTGAGTAAAATAGATTCATATCAGAAATGGAACATGTATCTGATCGGGTGTGGTGGGAGTTACCTTATAGTTGGTATATGGTGTTAAGTGATAAGGTAAAACTGTTGCATTACACACTGACTGTTAGACAACGGCCTGGCAACTGTTTGAGAAAGATAGAATGATACAGGGTGTGTTTTTCCTAATGGTGAATATTGATAAGATGTGACATCACCACTCTCAGAGGGCAGATCTCTGTCATCCTAAACAGGAGCCTTTGTTCCAAGTAGGATTCTGCTAAACCAAACAGGAAGACTGTATCTTCATACTCTTCTGTGAAGACAAGACAGCTTTGTGAACCTTTTGGAATGATACCATCTGATGAACATCAATTTCCATCTTTTAAATTCAAACAAAACAAACAAAAGTAGTTCTTATTGGACTGAAATCCTGTCCAGCAGATTTCACAACTTGACCTGCAATTAGAGGGCTACAATGTCAGTATTAGCTCTACTGTGAAAGATCTGGGTGTTATATTAGACAATAACTTAACTTTTAAAAAACATATCTTACATGTCACAAAAACCACCTTCTTTCATCTGAGAAACTCCAGTTAGTGCAAAATGCAGCTGCCAGAGTTTTTACTAGATCAAGAAAATGTGACCATATCACCCCTATTTTATCTTCCTTTCTCTGGCTGTCTGTTAAATTTCGGATTGATTATAAATATTGCTTCTTACTTATAAAGCTTTAAATAATCTAGCTTATTTTTGTCTAACAAACCTTCTGTTTCTCTACAACTTAACTCAGGCCTTGCCTTCTGGTAATACCCAGAATATCAAAATCCAGGAGGCAGAGCCTTCTTATTTATGGGATATAATGAGAACTCTGGAATAGCCAAGCCTCAGACACACTCTCAGTTCAAAACTAGATCAAAGACCTCTTTTTAGTAAAGCATACACACAATGCATCATATTACTGTATGATGCGTGAGTGTGCTCCATGCAGGTGAGTGGGCTTGACAAACCACCTGTAGGACACACTCGTCCTGTCTTCATGCACCAGGCCTTTTGTTATAAATACTTTGTTTTTATGGTGGAAAAGTATTAAGACATATTTAGATATGTATATTTAGAGGTTCCTTCAGCTATCACCACTGTAATTTGAGGTTACTACAATGTAACACAATGTAACTTGATGTACAAATGTATCCCCTGAAAAGTAATTATGATGGCAGTACCTTTTTTATTTATTTATTTTTATTTATTTTAATTTCGCTTTTTTAATGTATTCCTCTATCTGTAAGGGGTTAAATTGTTGAGGAAGGGGCTGTTCTGTAAAAAATACTTAAATAAAAAATAAGTAAATAAATTGCATGTTTATATATAATAACTTATATTTGATTTTAACTTTAACTTAATTTGATTGTAATGAAATAATGTGCACTTTTTTAAAAGCTGCTTTGTTAACATAATTTTTCTGAAAAATCGCTATACAAATAAACTTGAATTGAATTGAAACACCTTGAAAAACTTACCACCACAGCATGGTACCTGTATTACTTGGGGACCGCTGGAACAAAACCTGATAATATAATCATAGTCACGTATTTCATCTCTCAGCTCTCCAAAATGCACTTTCTTATCAATATTTACCATAAGGAAAGACACACCCTGTATGATGCTATCTTTCTTAAACAGTTGTCAGGGTGTTGTCTAACGGTCAGTGGGTGACACACCAGTGTGTCCTTATCAGCTAACAACATATACCAATTAATAAGAATCACCCATAACATATGTGATCCATATCTGTTAGAAATCTCACTCAATCTCACTCAAACAGTCATGGATGGTGTCTAACGTTTAGTAAATGTTTTCCTTATCAACACACTCACACACACGTGCATGCACCGAACACACAGGAGAAACACTCTAAACAGAAATATAAATGTTTATAGTGATAGTTTGTTAATTATAATATAATATAATAAAGTATAATAACGGTTCTAATTCCAACAGTTGGAATCGTTTAATTAGTTTGATTACATTGTAATTACTGGAATTATAATTTGTTAATCTGATTACAATCTAGCAGAATTCTAAGATATAATTTGATTTAATTTAATTTAATTGATAAGAATATAATTACCAGAAGTATAGAGTTAAGTATAAAGGGGTCATAAATTCATCATAAATTATATAAATCCTGGCATTTTCTAAGCCTGATGCTTCTGCTAGATGGGCACGTTACTGCCAAACCAACTACCAAACCATTCTGACGGACCATGTGCACCCAATGGCAAAACAACGGCAGTGCAAAATAGCAGGATGATAATGCACCAATACACACAGCAAGACTGATGACAGAGTGGTTTGATAAACATGAAAGTGAAGTTGAGCATCTCCCATGGCCCGCAAAGTCACCAGACCTAAATATTATTGAGCCACTATGAGGTGTTTTAGAGGAGCGAGTCAGAAAACGCTTTCCCTCAACATCATCACTCAGTGACCTGGCCACAATTCTGCAAGAATGGCTCAAAATTACTCTGGCCACTGTGCAGGACTTGTATCTGTCATTCCCAAGTCGAACTGATGTTGTATTGGCCACAAAAGGAGGCCCTACACCATAGTAATGAAATATTGTGGCCTAAAACCAAGTTTCAGTTTTATTATCAAACCCCTGTACTTTCACATCAGTAATAAGAAAGTATCTGTTATTTTTGGCATTTTTAAAAAAATAAGATTAAGGGTACTTTTTACCAAACACTGGATTTGATGCTGAAAATTTTTATTTTTTCATTAAAATATTCTTTGTTCATTTAAAAAAAAATGTTCATTCTAGAGTTTAAATCTCAGTAAAGATATAATGTTACAATATGTTTTATTTTAAAAAAATTCTGTTATCAATTAAAATGCTCTTATTTATTCTCATTCCTAAATGAAAAAGCAGAAAAAAATAAAAATAGATCAAAATAATAACCATTCATTAATTAATAATGATCTATAACAATCCTAAAAGAGCAGCAAATTTCATTAAAATATCATGTGAGACTGACAATCAAGACTGGAGTGATGATTCTTTAAATTCTGCTGTAAATTGATCGATCAAACAAACAAACAAACAAACAAACAAATAAATAAATAAATCTTGTTTTTTTAAAGCAATTTTTATCAAATGGATGCAATCATTGTGAGCATAAGAGACTTCATTCAAAACCATGAAAAAAATAAGAAAAGTTGTGTATATTTGCAAAAAGAAAATTTCAGTTTATTTTATATATATTTTTTCTTCCAACATTGTGCTATATTGTGTGCTGTATTGTGGTAAATATGATGTTCTCTAATGATTAATGTGATTTGTATCAAGTCATAATAAGCACACAGGTTTTTATGATTCCCTTGTTCTTACAAAACACAGATAAATATTATCTACGCATGATAATGACAAAACAGAGCCCTGTCAAAACAAAAAAACCTGTCACTGTTACATTCCTAAAAGACATAAACACAATGGCTAAGAACTGCTTGCTAGCTTCTTTTTCTAAGAACATCCAAAGATAAGACATGTAAATGAGAGCTCACCTCAGCCAATCAGCATCCAGAACAGAAACTTCCTTATTTGAGGAGCCTCATAGTGTAAGACAAGCCTCAATGTGAAACTAAAAGTTACTGCAAAAGGAATGTTTTCATCATGGAATTTGTAGAACGCGTCATGTGATGAGCAAATGGGAAACTCCATTTATATCACAAGGGCATAATATAGAAATGACGTTAGGAAAGTCAGGTGCAAAGAAAAACAGTGTTGAATCATGTGCACTGAAACAAATGTTGTCTGCAAAACTGTTGCAAACAATTTATTTGGGCTGAATTTAAACAACCAAATTAAGTTGAACATTTTTTAAATTAATTTGTTTATTTAAATTCAACACAAATAAATTGTTTACAGCCACCTAACGTTAAAAAAATTGAGTAAATCCCAGGAATCATCTTTGAATAATTTTTTTCAGTGTGTATAATTTGATGAGAATATGAAGACATGTGAGATATAGTGAGTAGTTCAGTAGTGAGTAGTTTGAGTTTAACTGATCTAATTTGGAGTCTCTGGAAAATAGCGATTATTTACACATTCATTTTTGGCCTACATCATAATTTTGTTGATTTGTTGTTTTGACATTGTTTATTGTTCTCATTTGTGAGTAACTTTGGATAAAAGCATCTGTTAATTTATTAAAGTAAAGTTCAATATGTTTTTGTGTATTATTTCGTTATTCATTCATTCATTCAGAGGTCACCACAACAGAATGAAACGCCAACTTTTGCAGCATATGTTTTACACAGCGGATGTCCTTCCATCTAGAACCCAGCTCTGAGAAACACCTATACTCTCACAAGCACACACATACACTACCGACAATTTAGTTCATCCAATTCACTTGCCTTTGGACTTTCTTTGTCTTTGGAACCCACATGAACATGGGGAGAACATGCAAACTCCACACAGAAACTCCAACTGACCCAGCGACCTTCTTGCTGTGAGGCGACAGTGCGGCACATTATTTTGTTATTAGTGAGGAAATCATGTACACATTCATTTTCAGACTTGATGAGTATTAAATAATTGATTAAATATATTATATTTTAAATATATTTAAAAAATATATTACATTTTAAGTAAAACGTTAGACTAAACATTGTTGTATAATAGTACAAATTAATTTACCAATTGTAATAGACCTACATTTGGGCCTATATATATATTATAACTGGCCAGAATGAACAAAATCATTAAAAAAAAACAAACATATAAAATCAGGATTATTAGATTTCTGAGCTCTTATGAAATTAAAAAAAAGAATAAATTTTAAACACAAGAAAAATAAATGCACTAAATGGCACTTCTTCTGAATTTCGTCAGCATTTTGTTGTAGGTACAGAATAAACTAATTTGTAACATTGTGAAATTCTACTCAAACCCACACTCAAAAAATATATATATTTTTGCTGCTTGTTCAAACTACTTAATGGAAATGAACTGAAACAACACAATTCTAGTGTTTTTTGGCACAACTTAATTGTTTTTAAAAATTTAAGTGAATTGAACACAAAATAACTAAGTTAACAATCGATTTGTGTGAGAACAACTTAAAGGAATTGTGTGGAACTAAACATTTTCTACAGTGCATATACTAAAAAAGTGGTCTGCTAATGTTTTCCAAAGCTGTAGCCTACATAATCATATGTCTGCATTATCTATGCTACAAAACAAGATAATTAATTTAGAAGTAACTTTCGCTGTTATCGATGTACGATGTACCCAATGTACAGTTCTGCTTAAGTAAGTGCGTAAGGTGGTCATTTTTTATCAGTTTAAAGGGATAACCTTCCTCTGACGATAAACAACACGACAGGTAGAAGCCGTGTGTATGTGACGTGGACAGGAACTCTCGCAGTGACGTTGTCTGCTACGCCGCCTTGGCCTATTTAAACTCCGCAACTTCTATCTATACATTCAGAGAAGCGCAGTCAGGGACTTTTGAAGGATCCAGCGCGTTTACATCAGCTGAACACACACCGGTGAACCTGTGACAGAAACCTGCTGAAATGGCGAAGAAAGGTAAACCATTATTCTAACGTGTTAAAATAAGCGTTTAATATACAACAAACGTGTATAAAAACAAGGGTTAATTTAACGACTTTCGATTCTTTCTCACAGAGCAAAACGCTGTAGTCGAGTGCGCGCAGCAGTTGCGCAACATCGGAGATCTCTTGAACTGGAAATACAGGCTACTGGAGCTCATAGTAACTCTCCAGAAAATACAAATGGAGGGGAAAAGATGAGAAAAGACGTCTTTGGGAAGGGATCTGTACCCGCTGTATTAAAAGGATCCAATATACATCCGACAACTGAAGAGGATCCGTTTCTGAAGGCGCGCGGCGAGGAGTGTCCGCTGAGAGCAACAACAACAACAACAACAAAAAGTCGAACTAGGAGTTTCTCCCAAGGTGAAATACTCGGATAGGGTGGCTGTTGTGGACATAAAAACATCTGGGGCCATTTCTGGGCTGTTTCGAGGCATGTTTATCAGCTTCTTTTAGGGATTGTGAACTTTGCCAACAGGAAGAAACGAGTGTTTACAACCCACTCAGGAACGCAATGAACTCTTAAAGGGGAGGAAGATGGTGTGAAATGGATGCCCTGGTTTATGCTTCTAACACAATAATGGAATATCTCTGATATCCAAGGACTGGGAACCGATATCATTCGCTAAATGATCTCGAGATCAGTTTGAAAAGGGACTCAGAAATGTGAAGTTACAAAACTGGAGCTTAAACGAAAGTGAAATTCCTAAATGAAATTCAGCCATTTTAAAGCATGAAGTGGCCAAATACACTTTTGGTCCATACAGTTTTTTTTCTCTCTTTCTCTCTCTCTCTCTCTCTTTTGAGTACCTATTTTCATTTTTGATAGGCCTATCTTTCAGTACAATCACATGAATCTAGATTTACTTTTATTTTTATAAATGTTTACGTTGCTTAATATAAAGCTATTAGGGTTTGTCAATTTGCTTATTCAATTTTTAATATGATATATGCTGTTTGTGACATGTAAATGGTTGATTGACCACCTGTGAGAGTATCGTGGCCACAATGAAAATCTTTCTGCTGTATAAGGTTTACTTTGGAACTTTCTGATGTATGTTATGTTTTCTGAATGTAATAAATATGAACAAGACAAAACAAGCACCGTTTTGGATATCTTATGTATTTTCCAAGCAATCCTTTGATTTACAACATCTCGGAAACACACCGTACATTTCAATTCATGAATAAGCAAATGTGGTGTTTCCCATTCATTTCTTCAGTGTAAGTTAGGGGTGTCAAACTCGCAGCCCTGCACAGTTTACTTCCAACTCAACTCCAACATGCTTACCTGTAGATTTCGAAGAAGCCTGATGGACTCAATTAGTTTAATCAGGTGTGTTTAATTAGTGTTGGAACTAAACTGCAGAGCTGCGGCCCTCCAGGAACTGAGTTTGATAGTCATACAAAAACTAAGAAAGAAAAACATTCCCTTAACAAAATCTTAAAGAATACAACCCAACCAGTGTAGTCCGACTAACAAATTAACAACTGATTCTATTGAAAATGCAATTATTATTTTACAAGCCAGTGTTTCGTTTTTTTTGGTATGAATTTTCCATATCTTAATATGGAAATAAGCACAATAAGCTAAGTGGTCATCTGCTGCAACCTACTGGCTCTAATGCCAATGTCATGTCATTTTCATTATAACAGTGAGTGATTTCTATTTAAAGTATAAATCTCTCAGAATGACGACACATTTTCTATTGTTTGCAGTAAAGAGAATCATAAGTGTAGATCTCATATAAGCATACTTACGCACAGGCTGAGGATAAAGGGATTTAAAATGCTTAATCCAATTCTCCCCTTTACACCAGTTTGTTTACACACATTTTGCTGTAAACACAGATAACTGATTTCAAACATCTTTTCTCATTCGTAGTAACACCACAGCAAAAATGGAGCGATAAACTTTAATGGTGTATTTTGTTGTGACTTTTTTTATTTTTTAAAAAGGTTAAATATGAAACAACCCTGTAAGTCAGGGATCACCAATCCTGGAAGGCCGGTGCCCTGCAGATTTTAGTTCCAACCTTAATCAAACACACCTGAACAAACTAATCAAGGTCTTACTAGGTGTACTTGAAACATCCAGGCAGGTGTGTTGAGGCAAGTTGGAGCCCTGCAGGGACACCAGCCCTCTAGGACCGAGATTGATGACCCCTGCTCTAGTGCCTATTTTATTCATCAACCAACTATCTCCATAATACATTTAGTTTGGAATTTTGACAGAGAAGCTCGCCTAATTTTTGAATGATCTATTATTAATATATTCGTTATAGCTGCTCAAAAGCATTTTTTTAAGTCCAGAGAATTGTGGCCCACTGGTTTTATTGATGTTAAGGGATAAACCTAGAACCAGTTTGCCAATTTTTCATACTTCTCTAAACCAAAATCATCAAAACAGTTTCAGAAAGAAGATTGGACTCATCATTAGCTGTACAATTTTTTTCTGAACTGCTCATGTATCATGCAATTCATAAGGTTATTGTCATGTACGCTTTATCATGTGTTAATAACCATGCCACATGTACATCTGCTGAAATAAACCCAGAAAGTAAACCCAATCTGACTGCACTGCACCAAAATATTACAAATAAATACACATGAACACGGCTAATATTCATATCCCTTCCAGGCACTTAAAGATATTCCTTTATTATAAGATAAAAAGCAGATGTACAAATCAGGGCATCCATTTCACACCGTCTCTACTTTTACAGCTCATTAATTATGGTACACTAACAGTAAATCAACATGTCAAGCACCTGCTTGCTTACACAGGAAAGGCATAAATCGCTGTACACCGTCCCTTACCGGTCCTCTTTCAGAACAGAAGCCAACCAAAAAACATGACAAACGTGCTAACAGCTAAAGGAACGAATGAAATAAAAATGATTAAAAACAGTATAAAAATTGGAAATATAGTGAGAGGAGAGATTATGACTGGAACAAAACCATATATATATATGAGGCGAATCTGCTACATTAATGCAGTGATCGAGCATAGGGAATGAAAGTTTTTTGATTTTGGGACTGTCCTAGTGTTTGACTGGCCGTTCACATTAAAGTTAGGAGGCAACTTAAACCCAGATGTTTGACTTTGGGGATATACATGTCAGCATTGAGCTTCCTCTTTGTGGTGCGAGTGTAAAAACTCAAGTCATACATTGTCAGAACTAAATATTACAACTGAGAATTTTGGCTTGGAGAGTTAAATTGAATTGTGAATAATGTAAGAATCACTATGAAGCCTATACACAGGCAGATGAGAATCGCCAAGCAGATGTTGGTAAAGTTAGCACGCATTAGAACTTTTTTATTCAAGTGGATTTATGAAAACAAAACAAAAATCTCACAAGGAAGCAGGGTCACGATATCTTTAAAGCACCGGAGAAAAACTGATGCTTGCCATTCTCAGTCTTTTTGAAATGTGAAATGGTTTGTTTTCTTTCAACTCAAGAGTCTGGGTGGCAGAAGCTCACGAACATTTCCTGTTGAAGATGCAGACGAGGCTGAAACTGGATCTTTTCATGTAACCATTACAGGGATCATCAAGCCTGTGAATTGGGAAGAATCGTCTCCTTATTCAGAGATACATGGAGATTGGGATTACTGTACTGGATTAAGATTAGAGTCACGGCCTACAAAGTACAAACCAGCTCCTTCAATGCGCTCATTTCAGTTCTTACATCAACTTTATGATCTAAGTGCATGAACTACGTGAAGCCTCACAGTGAATCGCAATCGTGTAGCAACTATTGGCCATTAGAAGTAGACAGGGCAACACCTTTGTGAAGGTCAGAGACAATGAGAAAAAGCTGTCCCTTTCTGAGTATCATCTCCATCATAAATCGCATTTCCATCATCATCATCACCATCACCAATATTAGTCTGAATCAACCAAACTTGGGACCAGTGGTCTGAGTCCAATGCCATGAGCACAAAGTTGAGTCCCTTTCTCTTTCCTCTGAAGGTTCATTTGGTGAAAGCGGCCACCACTGCCCACAGCAGCTCGTTGGCGCCCGACTTGGCAGCTTCAGCCTCAGGTTCCAGATCCAGCAGCATGCGCACCCTCTTCATGGCCAGATCGTACTGGTCGTCGAGCAGAGGGGCGAAGGCGTTCTCCAGGACGTCAGAGGAATGTGCCAGGAACAGCAGCGCTAGTATACGCTTATCCATCCGCTGGGGCTCGTTCACCCATTTCTCCAGGACGGCCTCCTGGACCTTGCGCACCAGCCGCTGCTTGATGGTGTTGTTGGTGAGAGGGTGGGTGGTCATGTCGAAGAGCAGGAAGTTTTGCTTCTCTGTGGTGAGAACGCCCTTCTCCACCAAGTTCTTCGCCAAGCGTTCACGCACGTTTCGCAACTGGTAGTGTAGCTTTAATGGATTCCAAGTTTCCCCTGCAGAATAACAGCCGTTTTTAAATGAAGTCAAAATATAAAAAATTAAATATAAAATATAAATATAAAATGAACCAGTCAAGTTCTTCTAGATCAGCAGTGCCGAAACTCTGTCCTGGAGGTAGTCCTGCATAGTTCAGCTTCAACTTGCCTCAACACACCTGCCTAGAAGTTTCTAGTATACCTTGACAGAGCTTGATTAGATGGTTCAGGTGTGTTTAATTGTGGATGAAGCTAAAATCTGCAGGACACCGGCCCTCCTGGACTGGGTTTGGGCACCCCTGTTCTAGATATTCTACTTGCTTTTAATAATACTATTGTTTGTAGTGTTGTCACAATACTGGAATTTCAGTACCAAATGGTATTAACATTTTAAAAACATTCATTTAAAAAAAAAAATCTGTAGAAATTGGTACCAAAATTCCAGTATCTTTCAACACGTTGTTTGTAGCATGTTTAAAATCAATTGCAGAATCTGTTATTGCAATAAATAAACTTTAAATGTCAACTTGACATCAAAATTGACCTCTCGTGTTGAATACTGCCAAATATTAATCTTAAATGTGCAGTGGGTGATTGTCTTCAGAAACATTTTTTGTTGTGCTGGTTGAAAGTCTCTTCACATTCCAATAGTAACGATTAAAGTAAATGATCTAAATGTATTTAAATGTATTTTTTTATTCTGTTTAAGGCAGGAGTGTCCAAACTCGGTCCTGGAGGGCCGGTGTCCTGCAAAGTTAAGTTCCAAGTCAATCAGACACACCTGGGCTAGCTAGTCAAGCTCTTACTAGGCTTTCTAGAAACATCTCTGCAGGTGTTGAGGCAAGTTGGAGCTAAAATCTGCAGACACCGGCCCTACAGGACTGAGTTTGGACACACCAGCGTTAAGGCTTAAGACAAAAAATTTTTTTCATCCAATTAAATATTGTTGGTCTTTCCCTTAAATAAATAAATAAATCTACATATATTTGTCAAGTATGTTGATAACTCACCACTTAACAACTCAACCCAGCTCTGGACTGTCTCTGGAGGTTGAGTTTCTTTAACATGTTTCAGTGCCTCATCCAGCAGCATGTCTCCTGTTGGGGCATCAGATTTACACAATACCTGAAGAGAAAAAACAGGTTCAAAGAGTCAATATCCAACTTTTTCTCAATTGTTTAGGGTGATATTTGTGATCAAAATAACACAAATTTGCAAAACATCTGATATAATAAAACATGTACTATATCAAATATCCCATATCATGCATTTTATTACACGTACAATAATACAATACATAACACCAAGAACAAACAAAAACAGAACCAAATTACAAGAATAGTTATATAACAGTACATAATTTATGCGCTGTCCTTTTGTTTATTTGCTTTTTGTTTTGCTATGGTTGGTAAATATAAAGAGCACAACCAATGTAATTTATGTGAATACTTGTTAAGACCATCCAAGAACAATTAAGACCTAGTAAGGAAACAAAGTTTGTTTCTTGCAGTAGACAAGGGTTTTTATAACCCATTATATTACCATCAAGTTTATTAGTATTGTTATCTTGTCGTCCAATGTCTCTTAATAGCTCTAATGTGTCAATAAATGCTCACTTAAAACGGTTCATATAGACTACAAAGCCCTATACAAACAAAAATCTCTATTGATTTGATAGTATTAGCAAGCAGCCCTATAAAGCAATATTTACTTCTGCTTATGTCCAGCAGCTGCATTCTATATCTCACATATCATTTACTGCGTTTCCGTTGATTAAACGGGTCTATCTATCATAGATGTTTGCTCCTGCTGAAATAGGAACGTCCAACAATTTGATTATGAGAACCACACAATAATTTGTCCTACTCAAGTAATACAAAAGGATACCATTTTGCTGATGTGTAGAAAATGTGAGACACAGCTGATAAAGTTTAGTTATACTTTCACCCATATACCTGTACAGTTGTGAACTATTAGTTAGATAGCATATTAAATTCCATACTCTGACTTTGTGTCCCGAAATATCAAAATGTGACAATTTACAAACAATTTACACTTTAGTTGATTTTGCATTTAACCTTATTTGTGAAATGTAAGTGAAATCAAAGAACAAACTGAAATAAAAAAGTCAGACGAAAACAGAGTTCACAGCACTTCAACAATTTCAAACAGATGCGCTGCTCAGCGCTGCAACATGGCACGCACATGACAGTTGGAATTATTGCACACCAGACAGCACATTCAAATGTTATTTAATATGAAACTTTTCAGATGGTGCTCTGTGGCACGGCAGAAATATCAACAGTGTCGTGAGTCATAGCTGGGCACAAGGACCACCGCCAGTGTGCATATTCTCATAGAAATCTATGTTTAGAATTCTAAAATGCATAACGCAATGCTGAGCGGTGTATCCAGTGTGTGACCCCCTAAAGTGTTTGCCAGCCTAAGCAAATGTTTTTTTATTATTATTGCTTTGGCAGTTAATGTAAATGTGCATTTTATAAACGTGCATCTCAGAACTGAGACCAATGCAATTTGCATCTCGGTGCAAAAATGGAGCAGCTACTAATACGACACCACACAATTTGATTCACCCCTGTCATGATCAAGTACAATCTGATTTTAATTTGATTCAACCCAATGTGATTAGATGCAATCTGACAAAACATAAAAATACCTTTGTTATTTAACAGTCAAGCTATGCTTCATTTATAATCTAGCTAATAAAAAAACTGTGATATTATCCTTTAAATAGGCTACTATTTTAGCCATGCAGATTTTCAATTTGTTCTGGACAGGTTTACCTTTAATAGTTAGCTGAACAAATAACAGAAAATTACAATCTAGGACTGCTCTTTAAAGTTTAAATCATTAAATAAAAAGAAAAAAAAACATTTAAAAAAAAACTAAAAAAAAGTTTAGCACGTTTTGCTAAAAGAAAAACTCAACATTTGAGCTTAGAAAAGTACTAGCATATATTTAGTTTACCCATCATAATACTGCCTTTACAGTTATTGCTTCTGTTAAATATCCATGTTTAAGTTAAAATTTCTACAGAAGGCACATTTAATGTCAACAACAAATAGCATATTTTGCACAATATTATTGGGCTATAATTGTGTTGTTCACTCACCCAATCAAGCAGCCAGATTAATATGTTTGCATGCCAAAATCTATAGATGACCAACTTTACCCGTGACATGTCATGCATCATGTCATGGTCACACAGCAGCAATGACCGATCGTTCTTGACAAACAGTTTAGACTAGAGTCTAAACTGCCAAATCAATCTACATATAAAATATTGGTCACTTCTAAACAATAAAAGTATAGCACATTAATCGTTTTTACCAATGCAAACATGCAAAGAATGATGCATTGGAATTTAAATGTCAAGTTGTATACGATGCACACTTTTTTTTCTGATGCATAGCAGAGTATGATAGTTTAAGTCAGCTTTTATATTTAAATATGGATTTTATATCTGCAAAACCAACATTTTAAAAGGAAATATAATTGACAACTCAACAACGCTGAATTAAAGCAAATCAAAATCACATACATATGAACCAAATCATCAAACTGGCCACAATATTGTCTGGTCAGTGCAATTATGTTAACGACACACGCACCTTTCTGGTCAGCAAGCTTTTCCTCCTCATGCCAGAAGCCTCCAGTTGCAGGCGTCCTCTTAAGGCCAGCTCAATGAGCATACACCCTCTCAAACCAGACGATATGCAATCATTCCAGAATGACGTGTAACCCTACACACAAGAAACATGACTTGCATACTATTCTGCAAATAACATCCGCAGATAACATTTACTGCTGTCATAATGGCTAATATGGAAAAAGGCACACTTCCATAAACTAGCAGGTGGCGAACACTTAAAAGGTAAATAGTTCACCCAAAAAAATGATCATTTACTCACCCTGGTGGCTGCAAACCTTTATGAGTTTCTTTATTCTGTCAAACACAAAAACAGGTATTTTGAACAATAGAGATGTAACGATTCACCATGAGCTGTTTGAGAATTGAATCAAACGTGGCGATTCAAACTAGTAGAATGTTGAACGAATCCCAATACATGTTTTGAACAGAAGAGGGCGCTGTGTTTACAGGAGCAAACTCACTTTACCTGCATATCAGCAGGGAGAAAGAGGTGGGGCGGCAGAGTAAAATGACAGCGGTGCGAAGTGCGCTAGACAAAACACAAACTGTGTGCAAAAACTGCAAAAAGATGTTTACTTACACTAACAGAACAACGAATATGATGCACATAAAACATCAGCACCAACTGTCACAGACATCTATACGCAATAAAACTATTAATAAGCCAAACCACGTGGACCAGATGATTTGCGGATTCGTTTGCTCCCACAAGTGATACGGAGATCACACTGTGCATCAGTGTTTCCATAGCGAAAGTGTGAAGATGTTTTTCAGACTAAAAGAGAAGGTTGTGCTGTTACAAAACCAGGTATTAATTATTTTAACCCTCTCCTTTTCAACCCAGTTAATGAATATTTTAATAATTTGCTTATAATTATTGAATTATTTTTAAATGTTCAAGATTAACTCTTTTTAAGTGTATCACACTGATACTTATCCTAATTAATTATACAAGTAATATTAATTATTCCCCTTCATAATCATGTTCAACTCCTGTCTCTATCCTACAGTGTAATCAGTGATTTTATAATCAGTTTTTTTTTATGCCAGTGGTCAGTTGGCTGGATCAGAGGGGCTATTGATCACCTCTGTACACACTGCTCTCTCTGGTTTAGGAAAGGCTTTCCTCTCCACACAGAGTCAATCTAGGGCCATAAATACTTGCAAAATAAAAAAGTTTTGCAAACAAAAAATAAAGTATTGACAAAAAATAAATAAACAAATGTAAATCTCCAAAAATCACAAAGCGAAAATAAATTTGAGAAATAACAATAAATTTTGCTAACAAAAAATAAAGAACTGCAAAGGGAAAGTTAAGTTTTTAAAAAATGAAATTTGCAAACAAAAGAGGAACTGCAAACAAAAATCAAGCAGTACACAATCTCAAATATTTGCAAAACTTTTTTTCCCAGCATTGCCTTTACAAAACCCGTCCAGTCAATTACAATGCTCATTTTTATTTACTTTTTAGTCAACAGTGAGTTTGTGATGCAGAGTCAAGGAAAACTTGGGTGCTACGGCAGGACCAGACCTGCCTCCATTTAAGCGAAGTCATCACTTGGAGACAGTGACACAGAGGTGGTCTTGCAGCCCAGTAGGTAAGTTCCCTTGTATCGTTTGGTTTTGTAAAAGCAATGCTATAAAAACTTTTCGCAAGTATATATATTGTTTTGTTTTTTTAATCGCAAATATTTGAGTTTTTGTGCACTGCTTGATTTTTATTTGCAGTTCTTTTTTTGTTTGGAAATTTCATTTTATTTCCCAAAACTCAATTTTCCCTTCCCGTTCTTTATTTTTGTTAGGAAAATTTATTTTTATCTGAAAAATGTATTTTGGCTTTGTGATTTTTGGAAATTTGCATTTATTTATTTCTCAATACTTTATTTTTTGTTTGCAAAACTTTCATTTTGCAAGTATATATGGCCCTAGACTGACTCCATACAGTCCCCCTTGAAAGTGGTTTTTCATCAGAAAAAGACATTGTAAATGTGCAAAAACCTCAGCGTATGCCAGAAAACAGATATACTGATATCTATGTGATATATAACTATCTATGTGAGCACTGGCACATTATGTGTTAATTTTGTTAAAAAATCATAACTAAATCATATCATGAGATTGCGAATCGTATCGAATCGTGAGCCAGGTGAATCGTTACATACCTATTAAACAATGTTGAATAATTGTAGCCATTGACTTACATAGTAGAAAACTGTGGAAGTAAACATTTACAACATTATTCAAAGCATCTTTTGTGTTCATTAGAAAAGGAAAATAGTCAAACAGGTGAGTAAATGAATTTTTTTGTGTGTGAACTAGTCCTTTAAAACAACTTAAGTCAAAAAATGTACTTTATGTTCCAAACTGCATTAAATTAGTTTATGATTTCTATACATGTGATTCATCATTAACCTAATGCAAGTATCTACGCTGTTTTGCATTTGTGTGACGGGAAGGAAGTTACATAATTCACAATTATGACAGAACACTTACATTAACAGCTCTAAAAGACGTTTGTCTTTAGCCATTTTTAAACCAATATTAACATTGAGGTAAAGTTGTTTTTACATTCGCACGTTTGGACTTTCTCTTTAATTTCAGAAAGGTATTTTATGCAAATTGTAAACAGTGAAAACATATTAACAGCCATCAAATGACCATCAAAGTGCAACATTGTTCAAAATCAGATAAATAGTGCTAATGCTGTTTTGAAGTCATACTTGCATGCGATTTCAGAGTGAATATTCAATGTAGAATGGTAAACAATATAGAGAGCATGTCACAAGTTGTCACTAGACGAATGTGCGAATAGAAATGCAATAATAAAACCCCACATGAACCCTCAAATATGCTAAACGGGGGGTCTCTGAGAACAGCTGCTCTTAACACACTTAATCTCTATGGTATTACAGGATTTATCTAGTCCTCATGTTAACTTGGCGCTCCGGGCGACCATTTGACTAACAAAGACACACAAGTCAAACCTCTCGATCCTTAAGTCCGAGCAGCAAGACTTCCTCCATCAATGTCAGGCGTGTTTCTTTGGAGTCTCCCTTGTCGTCGTCCTCTTCCTCCTCGCGGCGGGACTCGAACTCATCCTCGCCGTCGATCTTCTCCTTATCGGCGGCGGCGGCGTTACGCGAGGCCTCGGTCCGTCTCTGCACCAGGCCCGAGTTTCTCTGCGTTAGTGAAGTCATTGTTCGCACGAGCCTAAAACACCACCGTGTTCAACAGTCTTTTAATTATACATCCGTCAGGGCCTAGAATGCCAATATTCGTGTTGTCTCGTGCCTTTAAGCGCGTTTCATTAATATCCTTTCTGTTGACGTGGATGTTTACATGCATCCGGGACGTTCCTCCTCTTCCACTCTTATTTCCTTATTCAATATGGCGGAGATTGATGACGCAATGACGCATGTAATGTGACGTAAACGTGAACGTATGAGAAAAAACACCCGCGTGTTTATACACTATGTGGGAAAATTTGTTTTTCTTCTCACCAAAATAAGGCCATACGTCTATTATTTCAGTCACTCATAGTCAGTAAACCCCGCATAATCTCTTATTGGTCTGGGTTCATCAGAGATTTAAATTGGAAGAAGGTTTGGTCGTTGCCTATCAAATTCTTTATTACAAACATTTTTAAAGAGGACTCATTTAAAATTCTACATAAATTTTACCCTGTCAAACATTTTTTTCCAAGTTTAGACAGGATATTACGTAGGATATTACGGAAGCTTCCGTAGGATATAGATCAAAACTGTTCATTTTGTTCGTCACAGCCAGAAACTGCAGCATATTTTTTGGAATTGCCAGTTCTCAAAGAAAATATGGTACGAGATGTCCAATTTCATTAATGACAAATTATTGCCAAATTTCCGTTTGTTATTTCCAACATGTTATTTTGGGGTTTTTGAACTGCAACAAAACAATAGAGAAAGAAGTTTATGTTATCAATCTTTTGATAATATTTACAGAGTACCATATTCACAAATGCAAATTTAATAACCAAAAACCATTTTATCCTGCTATACTAATTGGTTTAAAACATTATACGAACAACATAAAGCAAAGCTCTAATAAAAAAAAGCCATTAAAACTGTTTTTTAAACCTTCAAGATCTTTTAATCTCGCAAGGCTCTTCTTTCTTAGTATAAATTCGTACACATATATTCTTTTGTCTTATATATATTTTGTTCTGTACACCCCTGACATTTTTTTTTTCTAATTTCTTTTTGTATTGTTCTAAATGTTGTTCTTTAACCATTAATAAAAAATAAATAAATAAAAAACACGTGTTTCTGTTTCTGAGTGTGGCAAATTTTGTATTTAAAGTTTGGATATATGGTCTGACCCTTAAGATAACCATGGATTTTTTATAGTAAGAGTGTAGTAGGTCTACAGTAAGCATGATATCTTTGGTAGCCTATACCATTTTAGTAGTTGATTTATGGTGTAACTACAAAAACATGTTTTAGAGGTTAAAACTATTACAGAAGACTATTCACATATTCATTGTCTTCTACGTACTGCTGTCAACATTGCAATTGGACATTGTTTTGTTTCCTTTTGGGAGTATGTTGTTGGATGTTGTATTTTGCACTGTCTGTATTTTTGCACTGTCGTTGTATTTGCACTAGGCCTATCTGTATTTTGCACTGTCTGGAGCCAGCACCTAAGCTTTTCACTTATCATAGCACACGTGCTGCTGATGATGTGACAATAAAAGTGATTTGATTTGAAGTGTAATACTGTAATGAAGTTTTGTGATTAAGATCATATTTGTATTTTGTGTACAGCAGAGGAATGTAGAAATATAGGCCCTACAACAATTGTGAACTGTCAAGTTCGAAAGTCAGAAAGAATAAAATCTTTAGAGTTAGAGCGTAGATAAATCTTTAGAGTGTAGCCTGATTGCCTTTATTGAATATTTGTGCCTCTAGCTATTCTCAGCTCTCTTTCTGTAAATATTACATTATTATTCATATAATTGAATTGAAAGTTATAAAAATTATTGATTGGATTAAAACCTTATGTTTTAGGTAGCTAACCATATTATTGTTATCTTTTGCTTGTTTGCTATATATGTATCCTTGAGACAGTGTTTTTCTGTGAGAAACTGAGAAACTCTTTCATTTTCTTCAGTCCGCAAAAAAAAGTGGATTTTGAGTTTATAAACCTCCCCAATATAGCAAGTTTCAAGTTAATCCCTTACTAGAATCTAAATCTGAGTTTAAACTAATGGTTCATCAAGATTAGACTATGGTTAATCCAGGTTAATTGTAAAATTAAATAAAGGATCAAATTGATAAAATTGTTAAATGATCAAATGAATCCTTAATGAATTAACCCACATTACATTTTTTTAAAATGTCAGCATATTCTCTGACTTTCTTTTTCTTTTTTTTCCTCGCTACTGTCACCACTGGCTTGCTTGGACTGGGACTTGTGGAGCTGTGCATCAATGAATTTGCTCTTCAATGTTTGAACTTTAAACAGTGAAATTTAAACCACACTGAACTGAACTAAACTATACTTCAACTCTGATATCTGGACTTTACTAGAACTTCTAAGATGCTTTGACACAATTTACCCTGTAAAAGCGCTATTGAAATAAACATGAACGGAACTGAACAAATCAGTCCTTTAGCTTGATGTAAATTGTGTTTTTACCTTTTTATCTGCTTAGAGGCATCCAATGAAAAAGAATATAGAGCATTTTTATAACATTATACTTAATTTGTGTTGTCCTTAATGAATGAATGAATGAATGAATTACTGTGTGTTAACATACACTCAAAGCACTTCATCATGAGTTGGTCTCTCCACACGTCTATTTTCTATAATTAAACAAGCACAACTATATTTGATTTTGAAATGAGATTATATTGATTTAACATGTGCACAATACACATACACAAACTACAAAAATAAATTAGCAAATTTTCTGCACAAATCCTCGATCGACAGCTGCTGATCACTGGCTTTGATTTTTTTCACTGGAACTGACTGGTCCATGCCTGCAGAGTCCTGTTGGAGAAACAGACATAATCAGGATAAGGTGCTCATTCTTAATGAAAATTTGTATTGAATGAACTGCTTATGGGTATTTGACAAATAGGTTAAAAAAAAAATTTTTTTGGGGGGGGGATGAAGATAAAATAGATATATGTATATGTAGTTTGACGCTTTTTTTAATGGGCCGACGTGTTGGCTAAATGGTTAGCATGGTTGCCTCACAGCAAAAAAGAAGGTTGCTGATTTGAGTCCCAGCTGGACTGGTCTTTCTGTGTAAAGTTTTGCATGTTCTCCCCGTGTTTGTGTGGGTTTCCTCCATGTTCTAGCTTTGAGGCAATTGTGCTAACCACTTAGCCACTGTGCTGCCCTAATAAGTGTACAAATTTCTTTTTAATTCTTTATGAGAGATGTAATTTAGTGAACTATTTTTGAGACAGTCGCACCATAGGACAGTGTCTAGAAAATTTTATAACACAGCAGTTGTTGTTGTTTTTTCTAATTAGAAGTCTTTGGAATACAAAGAAATATTTAACCATTTACCATTTTTGTGATAGTGAAAATCAAGGTTATTTTAGTAAACAAAAAATAAACTAAGACTAAAATTATTGGTCAAAAATTCACATTTTTGTTATGTGAAATAAAAAAAAAAGTTCACAATAAAAGAAAAACTAAAACTAACTGAAACTAACAACATGAACTGGAATAAAATAATAAATAGCAAAAATAATAATAATTTTCAGAATCAATAAGCAGTCATTTTTTGCAAAAACACCAGTAGATTGTGATTTTACAGCCAAAAACAGCAGTTAAGTGCATTATTATATATAAAATCATTTTCTATAAACAAAACGTGTTAAAATGTTTCTTCATTTCCCCAAAAAATATAAAGAAGTTTGCCTTAATTTTTACTTTTGTTAATTTAAGTTACATTTGTGTGCTTTTGGGTTCAGTGTCTGTTCAAACGATATTTTGATGAGTAAGATATTAGCATGGATTAATGTAAGCTGTGCAAACACTAAACTTTGCTCTGATCAACACTGAAAACTGAAACTAAATATATAAAACCATAAATAGAAATGTGTTCATGAAATGAAACAAAATCATTAATCAAACAAACTAAAACTCAACTGAAGTTTACAGCAAATGTACAAATAGTATCAAAATAAAAACAAATATCAAAAGCAAAACTGTTACAATCTTGATGGAAACTCAACGTCATGTTAACCACCCATGTGATTTCATAAAAGGATGCAGAAAACATTAAATTCAATGTATTTTTGAATAAGTCTAAGTTATATGGAGGGAAATCAAAGACTAACCAATGCTCTAGGAAGTTGTGTTACAGTTACAGGTGCTCCCTGTGGTGAATTTGGGGATCTCCACTGTCGCTTCTGTCTATGCAGCTCCTCCTTCCACTTCTGCCTCTGCTCCTTAAGGATGTCACCGAACTTTTTGTCTATTGGCAAAGAGCTTGTGGTCAAAGCACATTTTACGGTAAACATCCTGAGGGGCACATGTGCAGTCTGGCTGCTGGAGATGGGCAGAAATGCTGGAACTGCAGATGCCTGTGAAGACTCCGTGTGTTCTTCCTCTGTGGTCTTCACAGCAGTGGAGGATCTCTGAATACCTGTGACTTGAGGCTCATTCTGTTGCACCTCCTGGTTCACTGACTCTGGGATCTCCCTCAGCTCCTCAGTCCTCATCAGGATTGCATCTGCAGATACTGAGTTCTGTGATCCAGCCTCCTCAGATGCATGATTGAAGACTATCGGTGAGGCCCATGACCGATCTCCTGCCTCCATTATTTCCAAATACGGCCAAGTGTTGCAGTCCTTATACTCAGGTTCTTCAGAAATGGGGTATGTGACCTCTACTTGTGCCCACCACAGGCCTGCAGCCAAAGCTGTGCTGAGCTCATTTAAGAGTTCCTGAGATGGGGACTGCTCCATGGCCATTGGTGGAGAAATGTCTGATTTTGATGGTCAAACACAATCAGATTTGAATCAGGAAAGGAGTCTGGGAAACTGGATGTCTTTTCTCACTGGTGTCCTGTGTTTTCAGTTGCTGAATAAATGTTAACAGTCTGCTGGAATGCTGGAAATGTCTGCATGTTCCAGTACATCCAATATTCCAAAGTTGCGGTTCCGATGTTACCATGACAACGCAGCTTTCAAATGTGAAAACACTGCGATGGTTTTGAATACAATAAAAAACAATATTGCCATTGGTTCAGCTCAGTTCAATAAGTAGTAAAATTTGGTTCTGTTTTAATGGTTCTTTTCAAAACATGGCAGTTTCATCAGTCAAGCCCAATTCAGATTTTATTGTCATTTGATCAGAGCAGTCAAATCATTATATGTTGTCATGTACATGTATGTATTGTACATGAATATTACTGAATATAAAGCAATGAGTATTATAGTTGTTGCAAATATCTCAGCTCATATAATATTTTTTTTTACCTATTACACTTATTTAAGCTGGATATGAAATGCATATTACATAAATCTGTATAATATATCACAACGAAAAGATAAAGGTTAAATATGCATTGTGTTTGTGCTGAAGTTTATTCAATTCAGTTCATGCTTATTTGTAAAGCGCTTCTACGGTGTGGATTGTGTTAAAGCAGCTTAACATTTATTCATTCATTCATACATTTTCTTTTCGGCTCAGTCTCTTTATTAATCCGGGGTCGCCACAGGGGAATGAACCGCCAACTTATCCAGCATTTGTTTTACGCAGCGGATGCCCTTCCAGCCACAACTCATGTCTGGAAAACATCCACAGTCATTCAAACACATAGCCTAGACTGTAAAAAAATTCCAGAAATTCACAACGTTTAACTGAAAATTTTCACAGTAAAATTACATTAATGTCTCTTCCCAGGATTTAACTGTGGAAGTTCACAGTAATATGTTGTAGGCAAAGATCTATAATTATTTAATTGAAGAGATCTATAATTATTTATTATACATGTTATACAGAATTATCTGTAATTCTAGGGTGTTAAATATTATGTCAAGACATTGTTTTATGGTTGTTTTTGAGGCTCCTGTAGTTTACAGACTGCAAAATAAATGTGAAAATTGAGATGTTTTTGTATTTATTTAACTATAAATTGACGTATTGATGACATTTGCTTCCAAATTCTACAGTAATCTGTTATAATTGTAACTTTACAGTTAAATTAAGTATTTCAACTGCAACCTATACTGCTAAATCACAGTAATCTTATTGCCATTAATTGTAACTTTACAGTTAAATTATGTATTTAAACTGCAGCCTATGCTGCTAAATCACAGTAATTATGTTGCCATCAATTGTAACTTTACAGTAAATATAGTTATTTCCACAAGAGAAAACTGTGAGATCACAGTAATGGAATTTACTTTCTGTGAAATCACATTATATGACTGTAATCTCACAGGAATTTAATGTAGAAAAATCACAGTAATTTATTGTGAACTACCTCACAGTAATTTATTGTGAATTTACATCTTGTAATTTACTGTGAAAGTAATGCAATTATTAGCCAGTAATTTACTGTGAATTTCAGGTCAAACTTTTTACAGTGTACACTACGGACAATTTAGCTTACCCAATTCACCTCTAGCGCATATCTTTGGGCTGTAGGGGAAACCAGAGCCAGTTTAACATAGATCTAGTAAATTGAAACTGTGTCAGTCCAGTTTTCAGAGTTGAAGTTCAGTATAGTGTGGTTTAAATTTCACAGCCGAAAGCCCAAACAGAGAAGAGCAAATCCATTGATGAGTTTAGCATTTATTCTTCAGTGCAGCAGTGTTTCATTAGTATTTACACTATTCACTTCCATGCTTTTATTATTAATATTATTATACAATATTGGAAAATGTATACAATGCAATGATAAAACAAAACCACATAACTCTACTGGACGTGTGTGAAGTTAATTGGGGAAACTGCTGTACTCATGCAGATTCACACAAATTAAGAAAATCAAAAAATATCAGAGCTTCCCTATTACAGTTAGTTAGTTTCGAAGCTTGTTTTTAAACATTTTTTTTAAATGTATGTTTAATTATTAAGTGATTTCATTTTACAACTCTATTCAGCAATATTAATATATAAATGCACAAATACTATGATGCAAAAAGTTGCAAAAGCATGATATTTATTTTTTCTGCTCTTTTCCTGGAAGAAAACATTGTTTCCCCCTTCTTTTTAAACTTTTTAAACAATTTATTAAACTAAATGTTTTAAAACTAAACTAAAAATGTACTGCAAAATGACACAATTCCTAACAAAATGCATGTTATAATATTTAAAACGTATTTTTTGCCAAATAAAAAACATGCAAGTTTCAGACTTGCAGCGTTACACATAATTTTAAATTGTTTTGTTAATTAACTGTCTATTAATGTTAGTTATTTACTAAAATAAACCAAACATGAACAATCATTTAGCATTAATTAATCATAAATCAACCTTTACTAATGCATTATTAAAATCTACAGTTGTGCTTGTTAAGTTAATGCTCTGAGTTAACATGAACAATGAACACATTTTTTTCATTAATGTTTAAATACTGTAATAAATTTATTTATTATCTAATTGTATGTTCATGTTGGTAAATACATCTAATAGCCACTAATATAGTTCACTTGAAGGAACTGAATGAAGTAATAATAATAATAAATATATATATTAAAAATGTTTTTTAATAAATATAGACGCTGACTGTAAAGCTGTAAAAACCAATAGGTATTTTTTTTTTTGTCTGAGAAACGTTTATCAAAAGTATACTGTGGATTTATGTATAGATGTAATGCAGGAATATAAACCTGCTGTGGGCGTGTTTAAAGGTTTGAGGGCGGGGTTTTCGGTAATTACCTAGGGTCCAGTACAAAAGGCGGATACTGATTGGCTCTTCTCCACCCACATCAAATCATAGAAATAAAACGCGAGACAGACTCACATTGGTGACCCTGCAGAAGTGTCAAGTCTGATTTTAATCTTAAGTGTCTAATATCGCTTAGATTAGAAGAAAACAGCGAGTCATGCTTTCTGACATGGGAGATCAACAAAACAGTAAGTTGTCATTGATCTTTAATTTTGATGAGAAGCTAATTCGCATTAGTGTGACATTAGTGTCTACAACTGAAAGATCACACGCATGTGTAAGGTAGTATTTGTTCTTAAAGGAACCAAGCTGTCTTCATTCTGCGTGGGTTGTGGGCTTGAGATCCTGGACCGCTTCATTCTGCGTGTTTCCCCTGATCTGGAGTGGCACGCGCGGTGTCTGAAGTGCGCGGAGTGCCATCAGTTTCTGGACGAGTCCTGCACCTGCTTCATCAGAGACGGAAAAACCTTCTGCAGAGAACACTACAGCAGGTGAGGGGTTGCCTATTGTTTCTATAAGTTGTTTAGCTAATCTGTTATTTAATGTGTAATAGTGTACAATATTTTGAAAACGATTTATTTATTTATTTATTTATTTATTTATTTATTTATTTATGTTTTAGACGGGTTTAAAACAATGTACTTGTTTATTAATAATAATAATAATAATAATAATAACAATAATAATAATAATAATAATAGGCTAAATGTCGTTATAATAATAATAATAATAATAATAACAATAATAATAATAATAATAATAATAATAATAATAATAATAATAATAA